>JAUZNJ010034037.1:0-12899 GCA_034780135.1 Jordanella pulchra | reverse complement strand
TAGATAGATAGATAGATAGATAGATAGATAGATAGATAGATAGATAGATAGATAGATAGATAGATAGATATAGATCTTATTTCTCTGACATGCTAATAGAAACACTTGGCTTCTGTCTATGTAACCCATTGTTTAATAATAAAGGGGTCAGTTGTTCACATACCTATTGTTGTTGACTATCGTTCTCTGTTTTAGTACAATTTTTCAAGGATCAATCAGTCAAAGCTTAAAGCTGCAATATTGTATCAGAAATAAAAAAGTAGCATCAGAAAACCCCAGGCAAGTATTCACTTTGACTGGTGAGAATAAACAAGCAATGCATATATACTGTAAGTCTACACCATTCCACAATTCCATTGTGACGCTAATTCTTTGTTCGAAGTTTAGTAGCAGCAGAATCAGCACAAAGTGAGAGGTATGTGTAAAAGTCACAGCTTAGGGTTTATTAGCTTCTCCAACATTCCTTTTTTTTGTACAAATTTTCCAGATGTGCAGTTCTTTGGAGTATTCCACAAAGTGATTTTTAGAATAATGAATTTTGAAATAACTGTTAAAAAAGTCCATATTCATGTTAACAATGCCCATAAAAAAACAAACCAAACTCTTTTTTTCTTTTAGTCACATCTTGCAACTTTATATTGGCGACTAAAGGTGGATGAAAAGTTTTAACTAATACAGATGGAAAACAAACTTTCTCAAGAAGTTCTGAAGCCTCAGTCTTGGCTTCGGGGACTTTCAATGTGATGTAGAAAGGGAGATTTTAAATCCCAATAATCAAATATCAATATTGTATAGTATTTACATGACAAAGGACTGCTTTAGAAGAAAGATTTGCTTGAGTACTACAGTCTAGACAACACGTCTGCATTTGAAATCTTGGAACATGGACATGACCTTGGTAGGCACATATGACGAAACGTCAATCGGCTGAGATGCCAAAGATGAAAGTCCAGTCCTCAAGAGCTACCATACACGCTACCAACACACCTGAATCTAAAGGCTTAATCCCCTCATTTAGCTCAGCAGAGGTATGGTAATAATCCACTAATTTGATTCAGGTGTGTTAAAAACAGGGTTCATCAAGAAGTTGCAGGATAGTAGCTCTTGAGGACTGGACTAGGGCACCCCTGTCCTAAAGCTTCAATGGAAACAAGGGTGAATCCTGATGATGAAAAAGTAGCCCTGAGTTAATCACAGCAGATATCATCTGAAACAGTCTGCATTATTTGATGACTTTTTTACAATAGGATCTTTCCCTAAAAATGTGCATCCCTATCTTTTGAGCAAAACAGGGTGCTTCAGCAAAGATGGTTAACATTCAGTTGTAGCTGTTTGGAACAGAATTAGGGCTCCTTTCTAAAAATTGGACATAATTGCTCACAGTTTTTATAGTGATATAAAATAGCTAGTTATATGCGTGTTAAAAACTACCCTTTAAAGTTTTCTTGAGCTTACATTTTCAAGTTGCTTATCTGGCGGGAATTTTTTCAGAAAAAAAAAAAGAGTTAGGGGAAAGTTCCAATATGGAAAACAAAATGGAAACAAATTTAAAAGCTGTTGTTGTTGGTGGGAATAAAATTGCAAACCAGGATGCAAAGATGAAAAGGAGATAATGACTGAGGCAGAATATGTTATTTATCTGTTGGCTGTGGCTCAACACGATAGGGACACACAAACAAGACATGCTTAGTTAAGGTAAAAAGAAAACATGCACACATACAAAAAAAACAAACGTGGAACAGCTGAACACCAACCAGGCTGAAAAGACAGCAGAGAAATGCAGTGAAACAAGCCACAAACATAGCTCTCACCTAATAGTCTTTTCCTCACAGTTTGCCACTTTAGTTGAGGGGGCGGGTTCTGCTTCCCCTTCTCTTTGGTGAAGACCAACACCGTGAATTATCTTCAGTTTCTTCCTCTTTTGTCAGTTTCTTTCATAACCTGATGCAGAGGGGAACCAAAATGGGAAAACCAGTAATTTAAACACAGTTCTTTAAGAACTAAGACTCTTAACATAAAATGGAGGGAAGTCAAGAGGTCCCCACACTGCGCAGGAAAAACAAAATAAAACTCCCTGTATAAAAGATGGTCTTAATTCTAAGCCTCTGGTGTCCGGTTCATTTGTGCTGCATAAAAGGAGTGCAAGATAGGTCGAAATAATTGCAGTCAATGCAAATCCTTGTTTTTTTTTTTATTTGATTGCGAAACAGAAAAAAGAGCTAACATTCCAGTTAGCAAACCCTGACAGGGGGTCAACTGTACAGAACGGTATAATGAAACATAAATACTTAAGCATCACATGACTGAATAAGTGTAATTTATAATTTGCAAAACTGTTTTGACTTGTTACTCTGTCAGTTTCATCGTTCTTTTCTTCACTTAAACTGTGTTGACGTGTGCAGTTTGGACAATTTTCTCATGGCTGTAACTGCTTCGAAATAATTGACACGGTTTGTTTTGTGAGTGTGCGTGCGGGGTGGGCTTACAGTGCACTGATGAAATTGCTAACAGCTGTGACAGCCGCCATTGAGCACAGAAACCCCCCTTTTCGTCATCTCATTTGTAGTGTACAGCTGCACAGATAAAGCACGAGGGTTAAGCAAATAATGCACAATAGCCAGAAAACAATGTCCCTCCTCTATCAGTCCCTCGCACACACTCGTTCCAAGTGCTGCTGCTTAAAAAAAAAAAAAAAGAATTGAGTACCAGCTGCAAGTGCAGAAAAATGAGTGTCACTGCTTGTCTTCTCTGTTACTAAGAGCAGTGCATACACCCCTGCTATCCTTCCATTCATTCAAATCTCTTTTTCTTAATGATAAACCCTCCTCTCGGTCACACTCTCTCCTTGCCTGCACCCCTCTAACCGCACCCCTCCAGTCTGGTGTCGACCCTTCAACAAGGCAGCAACAGTGCTCCTTTGTCTGTCCTCCTCCCCTCCTCGCTCTCCTTGCCCCCTCATCCTGCCCTGAGAGATGCGGGTTGGCGGGGACGGAGGCATGCCTCGACAGGAACACCAGAAGAGAGGAAGGGAGGGAATGCAGGAGGAAAAATATAGGTGGAGGAAGGTCAGGGGGGATGGTGTGTGTGTTTGTGGGTGGGTGAGTTAGTGTGGGGGTCTGCAGTCAATTTATGTCAGTATTTCTTTTTTGTACCTCTCTGCTATCTATTCAGACTGAAATGAGTGCAGTTCAAAAAAGCGCCTGTAAGGAAAAAAAATTAGGTGGGTTTCAAGTGACCACACCCTAAGTGACCACTTTGACGCCATGCTTACAATCACAAAAAATGATTTCCAAAGGGGGGATATCTGGTTTGGACAGAGAGGCTATATTTAAACTCTAGAGTAAAGATGGAAAAGAAAAGGGAAAAAATAATATAGTAGTGCTTCTCTTTCAAAACTAGCTCTGTTCATTTGGTTTTATAGTTATAAAAACATAATCATGTGTGTAGTATTTCAACAGGGAATTTTTAAAAATAGCTACCAGTATATGATGTATAATTTCTCATTTATGCAAAGAAAATACAGGGACCAAACCCACCGAGGTTAGTCAAGACATAACTTTAACAGATTCATTCTGGTACCACGGCAGGTCCTGCAAACCGAGGCCCCTAATAGCATAAATACTGCTCTTATAGTGGTGTCTGGGGAATGTCTCATTTGGTGGTGAGGGAGACAGAAAGGTAGAGCAGTACCTTTTTAGCAAAAACAAACAAACACCGTGTCAACTTAGAGGATATTGGATCATTAACCCCAACAAATCTACAAACACTGTGTTTATGGTAAACACATTCCCAGCTTTGTGGGGGGTGGGTCGAGCCATGTTAATACATTCCGAGATGGGGATAGAATATATGATAGATATAAATGTGAGCCTTAAAGAAACTAGGTCCAGATCCCTCAGTCTGGGTGTACACACAGCTCTCTGCATGTGAGGGATAAACCACAGACAGTGAAAGAGTGTGTCAATTTCTGTGCGTTTGTGTGGCATGACTTCACTGATGCAGCTCTGCGCCTTGATCTAGACTCCTGCCTGCATGTGACACCCACTGCGCCTGCTTCATTAATCAATAGGACAGATGAAGACAGACTCCTGCTGCGCTGTGACGGAGAACGGTGGCTCGCATTCCCGACCGTGTGTGTTTGTGAAAACATAGACTCCAATGCCCCAGGGTAGAATGTGGCAGACATGATGCGAACCTGCAAGGCTTCCTGCCCACACAGATCATCTGTATTGCATTCGCCTTCTTGTACCTCCAGAAGATGAAAAAAAAGAGAAACATCTTTGTCTATTTGATGCTTGGAATAAATTTGTGTTTGCTACTGTATTAACCAAAATGTCCTAAGGCTTGAAGTCTTCAAAAAATGAAAAGTGCTGGGATTTTACTATTGAGTTCAGGTCCTTTTTTATATTTCTTTGCTATTGTCAAACTTTCTAAAGTGTCTCCAATAAAAGACACTTCAGTTTTGAATAAACATTTAAATGAACGCAATATAAAAAAATATAAAAATCACAGCAATTAGAAGGCTTTAACTATTGTTCGATACTATTGTTTAATATGACAGAAGACTTGAAAAGAGGAATCAACTTCTTTCATTTTAGTTTCATCCGTGATTTTAAGTCCACACACACACACACACACACAAAACAGTAAATAACTGTTCTTAGAAAGATTCATACACACAAAACTCCTGGTGTGTTTATCTAAAATTATTTTCTTTTAACCTCAGCTAAAAAGAGAAAGTGCCTTAAGGGCTTACTGAGAAAATCTTTGTCTTCATAAGTCTATTATACCTCATTGTACAGTCAGACCATGAGATAATTACATCAAATCTTAAAATAAACTTCCTCTTTCATGTAAGACCAAAGGAAAAAAAAACTTCTCATAATTTTAATGTTTTGAAATATTTTGGTTCCTTTGAAAACTTTAGAACTGTTGCAACAACAGAATCGCAGTCATATTCAGAAAAAAATCTTATTTCAACTTTAATATGTAAAATCTTTGCATTCCAACAGACATCATAAATAATAAATCATCACTGCCAGTTTTATCTTTACATTCATTTAAGCAACACATTAGGAACCATTTTAGTAATGCAGCCTGAGAGATGAATACTCTAAATCATAGGCATGTGTTTTTGTGAGCTCAAACTAAAAATAAAATTTAATTAAAAAACATCTGCACAAAGAAAACAGATTTGGGGATTGAGAAAAATTAAAGGATTAAGTTTCATATTCTAAATTAGATCAGAGGGATCAAATAAGGTTAGACGACCATTTTGACATAATTTTTCTGTTAGCCTTGTGCGACCCTTCTACCTCCACGCTGCACACTGCCAGTCAGGTGACTCAGTTAAGACTCCTAAATTACACTTTTATATAAAATACCATGATAGAAGTATATTTAGCCAAAGATATCGAACTGCAAGAATCTCCTCAACAGGAATTGGGTATATAGTGTTTCTGTTTATCAGTTGTTTTAAGAAAATTTGCAGAACCCTAGCTTTTTTCAAATAAAATACCTTAAATTACGTTATATTTTGTTATGGAAACAAAGATAATCCATTAATAAACCATACCTTAAATCTTCATGACACACCCTACTGCATTTGGTCTTTAGCATTCTTAAGAAAATAAAAGACAAAAATGCAACACCAACATATACATAATTTACTGAATAACATGTTCCAAGAAAGTTTGAATTACAGTATATTCTGGTAACTGGGAAAGAGGAATGTGCGTAATTTCCTGGAGCTCTAAATGATTTGAATGCAAAGCCACTGAGGCCATTTTCTTCCATAGAAGCTAAATCTTGCAGAACGGTTATCAGTCATTGAGGTTTTTTGCCTCCTGAGTGTACTGCTAGACTGTTTTGTGTGCATTCAGTGTAACTTGTGATACTTGGCCAGAACTCAGTGCCCTCTTTGTTACCCATTGTGCAGTGATGAATGAATCTTTCTTTCAAATTTCATACAGAGTTGCTCTGTGTAGAACCATAGAGTCCTCTGAGACTGTTAAACTGATGTGCAAATAACCTGTGTGATCACCTAAAAAAGTAATATTAACTTATGTAAATTTACTAATGGGAGTTGAATTAAAGTAAAATAATACAGTTAGAGTATTATGTAGTTATCTCTAATATTAAATAAACCCTGATTAGCAATTCAAGTTTCATCTGGTCTCACATTTTCAGATATGTTTGTTTTTTATACAAGAATGTGTTAGAAGACTTTAGTTTGTTTTTTTCAATCATTTTTGTCAGCTTCAAAACAAATTTAGGCTCAGAAATGCATTTGTTTGATTTATTCAAGAAACTATTAAGTAGCTTGATGGATCCCCTACTGGCAATAATGCATTAGTTGTAAATATGTGACAGCAAATCATTTTGGTTTATTGATGAGAATCTCTTCTGCCTCTGTAATGGATTTTCATTTTTATAAGGGATGAGTATGTGCAACATTACATAGAATTTGTTTATATTTAGTGACTCATATCAAAAGCCTTTGTTTACTCTTCAGAAAAACTAATGGTAACAATATTCTAAGAGTACGCTTGTATTTTTACAAATGAACCACAATAGCCTTTAAACTAATAGAAAGAAACAGTCTACAAAAATACTGCGTTTAAGGTTCAACTCATAAATAAGACATTTTTTAGATAGCAATACTGTTGTTGCTTCATAACCCAAGGTGCCCTGCTTAGATAGGCACATTGTGTGTTTTCACATTGTCGGCCTGACATTCAGACAAAGGGGACCAAAGTAGGCCTCAAGAGGGCAGATGACAAACACTCCTAAACCATAGCCAGACATAATCCCCCCACCTTCCACCAAAACCCCACAACAAACACAGGGAGGAGGTGGACTTATTCAGAACATATTAGGGAGGTGAAGGGGGCCAGGCACAGAGGGACTCTTCTCTCAACTGTCCTAATCGTCTGAGACAGCCCCTCCAGAGGCAGATCTTACCGCCAACAAGCACCCCCCCCCCACTCCCAAAGGCATGTCCCAGACACATCCAGGAGTGTTTACAAGGGCAGGCGGCCATAAAGTGGAGAAGCTGGCCAGAAATTAACAGCCGCCCTGGGAGATGTAGGCTAATTGTCCATATTCTTGGTCCAAACCAAACAAGCTCAGGCTTCTTCAAGTATCTCTACACTCACATGCTCCACCCAGCACCCACTACCACCACCCCTCTTTAACTGACTGGCACGTTCCATGGAGAATGCCGCTGATGCAGAATGATGAGCGAGACCCCATTGTCTCGTTATATTGTCTTCAATTAGGCAAGAGATGATGGGAGACAATGAGAGAAGCATTTGTAATCATGAGCCTTCCCAACTCATGCTGGGAAACAGAACTTCATTATGCCCAATGGTCCCTCATTGACGATAAAACTGAGAAAATGTGCTGTTCATCCTTAGGAAGTTTTCAAGCACAAATGGCTTGGAAAGAAGTGAGTCACCATGAAAAACTGTAGGGGGTTTTGAAACTTAAGATAACAACAGATATGTACTGAAGCAAATCGCCTTATTTTATCTGAACTGCAAGAGAGCCACAGACTGTAATCTATGAAATCAGACTAACTATATCTTGTCTCTTACTATTCAAATGCAAGCTTACATGTTTGTAATGATGAGTTTAGAGGAGATGTACTTTTAAGGAATAGGGAGTGAATAAAAATTTGTAAAAGATGGTTTATAATCCTTACAGAATATGAAACTATTCTCATTTATGTTTTCCAGAGATTAACTGAAAGACATAAAGAGTTGGTCGGGTGTCTTTTCATCTCCACCCAGCAAGTGCTACAGAAGTTAAGCCTGTGAAAAGAATTTGTGGCAGTCCTGGTGTCACAACCATTAGTAGAAATTAGTCCTCTTTAAGAAAAAAGGAACCTTGACAACATATTGCTTGCAGTCACCTGGAGAGTGTTCAGCTAAAAAATGAATATAACCTGACATATTGCAAGCTTTGTAGCTCACCATGTCATTTTAAAAATCATGCTTCACTGTAGCTGTCGGCCTTTGATAGAACCTTCCAACCGGACAAATATTGCTTTCAGAAAATTGTGCAAATGATTTCTTTCAACTAGGATTGGGGTTGTATTGTCCCCACTCTCCACCCCCACTGCCTGACTTTGCTTTTCCCACTCTTATGGCACAGAGAGCTAATCTGAGACAAACACTCTCTCTGGCTTGAAAACACTGTCAGTTCAAAACCTTGGTGATTTTATTTTCTTTCAATCGTGTAAAGTGACAGAGAAGGTGAAAGCCACCATCCTTAGAGGGCAACACGGGGCTAAGAGGAAAATTGCTCCACATTACAAAATGCTTGGATAATATATCAATTTTATTTTACTCATCCAAACATCCGCTTGCTCTTTAAAATGCATGGTATATAAAAAAAACACAAGAAAAAAACAACAAATATGTCCCAAATGTAATTTTAGTTACATTTTTCCCATTTACTGATTAAATCAGTTGGCAGTGGGTGCCAGCGAAAGGGATATCCACAAATTCAAACTGCCCAGGAGCTAAAAATCCTTTATTTCAAAGCCCCTTATCTGATTCCACCAAATGGGACAAGACCATAGCCATGCCAACCAAAGCCTTTTTTTCTTTCTTTAAAAATATATGCTTCTGCTTTCACACCACTGTATTGTTCGTGGACAGCCCACTATTTTGTTCTTCTGCTTTCAAAACACTATTTGTAACATGATAACCCAGATGTGAATGGCAGAGGAATGGATGGATCCTAATCCCATCACAAGCTTTGTGATATTTTCAGGAAAAATTGGGAGTCTATTTCTGCTTTTACTAGGGATGCAAGTTATCGCCTAATGAATTAAAAAGGTTAATTGATCTGATTGATTAACTAAAAACTGATAAGTGGAGATTTCCCTAAAAAGCTGACTTTTCTCATGTATTAAGAGATTAAGAATATATGCAAAATACTAATGATTTCCAATGTACAGAGCTGTAAAAACTATCATTAAAAGATAGGCATAAGTGGATGGCAGCTATGATTAAGCTCTGTTTTTTAGTGTTTTCCAGCACTCAGTGCTGGGAGATACTTTGAAATGTTAGTAGTGCTTTCCGACAGCTGGTTCTGGTAGCTCTCTGATGAATGTTAAAACTTGACTCTATGTAGTGCATTAACACAAAATTCCTTCCCTATCTATCATGCTAATTGTTAACATATGTTTTCTATCATGTTACAAACATTTTGCGTAATGCTGTTGACTTTTCTATCCCGTTTAAAGCCCAACAAAGAAGTCGATGCTGCTCCACCATGCGGTATAGCTAAATAGCTGCTATTTGGGTGACAACTTAAATTTGGTACTAAATGTTTATATAAAAAAAGAACTGCATAAAGTGCATTATGGATTCTTTTCACCATAATACAATGTAAATATTTCCAGATCAGACCGTGGGTTGAATTATGTTTCTGCTCTAGCACGCCTTTGCTCCGACATTGCTTCTCTTGCAAATACCAGTGAGGCTGTGCTTATGAATGGCTAGTGGACGGGGGTAAAATTACAAAACGAGGAACAAATTTTGATCTGATAAACAATTTATCAACAGTTAAGTCAATTATATGTTTATATCTGTACCCAGAAAACATATTATCTATCATTTTTATCTACTCGCTAAAAGGGTTAAATGGGAAGTAGCTTATAAAAGCTGTCTGGTTGGTTCTCTTGAACTAGATACATTAATGTTAGGCTCACTCTGGGATGTCTCTCACAAGAAGTAAACATTAAATGTGCTCATTGACCTCTGAGGAATCGACACATTCCTCTGTGTTGAACAACACAGTGCAGCAGTGCAGCATAGGGAAGCATCTGTCTCGTCACTCCACCCAGATGGTGGCAGAAAGTATGTAAATTGGTTCATTAACCTTACAGTGCTTTAACCAGTGGGCCATGCAAAAGGCTTATTCAATCTGGGCTTTCTTGAATTTTATTAACGCCCATTAATAACATCAGGAAACTTTTGCTAATGACCAGAGGTAGTTTTCTGTGGCAATATCAAACACTAAAGTAATTATACATGACATCCTTCTGATTAACACTGTGATTATTACACCATGTACAAATCCCATTTACTCCCCCTTCATAGATAGTTATCCATATTCTTAGTTGGAGGAAAAATATATGACAGCAGTTAACCCGTACCCACAATCAGGTTTGGATCTTTAACTCCAGACAATAGAAAAGCATACTAAAAAAGAAGGTGGGTGAAAATGTGAAAGGGAGCTGCATTTTTATGTTGCGTTTGCCCGTCTTTATGCAGTGTGTGTGAGGAATTGGCCAGCAATGTGTGTGAGCTGCCAGGAGTGAGGGCTTGCACCTGGAGCAGGGAGGAGCAAGCAAAGGGGCCAAGAGTCACCTCGTGGGCTAAAAAGGATTGGAGTTCTCCCTCTTCCTAAGGAGGCCAGACGCCCCCGGGGCTGCATCTCACGAGAAAGTCTTTCATGCCCCCTTCCTTCCTTTTCCCCCTTCTCGCCTTCCTCTCCTGGTCACTTCCTTTTCTATTCTTTTTTGAAAAAAGGCACCGTAATCCATAACCCACTCAACTATCTGCAGCTCAATTATCCCTCCTGTTCCTCTATTTTCTCCCCTTGGATGGAGATTCAAAAACAATTAACCTCTTCACGGCTGGGGACTTTTCTCAGAAAAAGGACGTGGTTGTAATTGAAAGACTCCAACATTTACATTCTCGTCCATGACTTCACTCCTTCACGCCTAAATATGGTTACTGAAATCCTAATCGGTGTCTTTCTAATTGTTCAATGTTAATACAATGGATGTTGTAATATAAAAGTATGCAATATTATAACCCTATGAAGGGTTTAGCCACAAAATAAAAGGTTCTGTCTAATTTTTTGTAAAGATCATTTTTTGTATTGTTTTTTTTGGGGGGGTGGGGGGGTCAAAAACGTAGTCAAATCAAAATATTTTTACTTTTTTGAAACGGCAATGACAATTTTATACAAAGTGTGTATAAACTATAATTTAGCTCCTCATTTTCTGCCTTCATTAAACTGCTTTCCTCTCTTCCTTCGATAGAGGGGCCTCCTATTCATCTCCAGGTAGAGAGCCTCAAAGTCTAGGAGGGAGGAACAGCTTGTTGCACCCATTGAGCTTTTTATTACTTCCCCCTTCAAAGGCTGGTGGCAAAAGAAGAGAAAGGCCCTATGCCTTCTTGATGCAATGATTCTAAGTTTTAGAAAACAAATCCAAAACAAGAGAGAGGATTATGACTGGGGTTTGATGACAGATTTTACAGACACTCGTTCTTCAAAACATCCCTCTTGAGCAGATTACGTTGTTGTTGAGCCCACCACCCATTCCCCCCACCCTCTTCCAGCTGTTGGAGGATAATCCTCAAACAAACAACTTTATCAAAAGGGGACAACATCAAGAAAAACAACTGGTAGCCTGCTAAAAATATATTCCTGCTCAGCAAGTGTCGAACAAAGACCCTGGCCGGCTGTTTACTACGAGGCAAGCTAGCTTAATGTCTCGCTAACCTGTCACAATTGGAATGACGTAATGCACAATCAACAAAGAGGGGGGAAACAAAGAGCCATCTAAATCTGAACCAGGCATAGAAAAGTATGTCTACCAACATTTATATTAAAATGTATATACTTGTGTATCTGATACATTTAGATTTGAAATGTCACAAAATCTTAACTATCAACCTGAGGATGCCCTATCAATGCACATTTTTATGTCTATTTCAGGTCCAGTATTTTTTAATCTAATCTAATGTTAACTTTAATGTAACAAATGTTTTTGATTCAGATTTATCAAAATTTGGCTAAATCAAAGACGCACAAAGTATATCTGAGTTCAATTGAATTAAATTAAATTAAACTTTATTAATCCCCGAAATTAAACCACTATATGAAAACAAATAATATGTTTTAACCACAGAGACATTAACTGAGGTCTTAATATGGACATTTTTTTTATACTTTTCATATAGCTTTACATAGTATAAAGGCATCTTTTATAATGGTGTTTTTACACACCTTAATAATTAACATGTAAGATCCAAACCAGGTATTTTCCTATGAAGAAAACTAGTTTAATATGGAGTTAAGCCACCAAACATTTTAGATTTTAGATGCTAAAAGACCTTAATTAAAAACTAAAAGACAGCTTCTACTAAACCCTTTTTACATCATATTATAACTACCATAGGTTGACCAGTCTTTGTGTTTATTTAGAAGTAAGAAAAATAAAAAAATTGGAACACATAATAATGTAGATGTATGATAGGCTTAGCTAGCAACCCCGATCACACATCAACTACATTTATACATCATGGTCTACATGGTCTATTAAAGTTGACATTGCGTTTCACCATTCTCAACAACAAAACATTTGGATAGCAAGTAGTGATGTCTTTTTGAAATCTGTTTGAGTAAATTTTAATTATGGCAGGCCCTTGTATGAGCCTCAAAGCAATACAAATTGGTGTCTGTTCAAGAAATCATTCAATCAGTTGAAAGAAGAAAGTGTGATTTAACCATAATAATAAAAATTGTAATAAAAATTGTGATATAAAAATAATAACAAGAATTACTATACAGTTATTATAACAAACTGGTGATTAAGGGTAGACATTTCTTTTGGACAAGATCAATATCTAAAAGAACAACTAGTCTTATTCTGCAAAGCAAGACGCCTTCATATCTGTAATAGCTAAACAGTAAGAAACAAAGAGATGTAATCACATCTACACACCTTGAGAAAACAAAAAGATTTTGGAGAAGTGAACATTTTTTAAGGTAGATCTGTTTAAAAAGTACACATCTTCCCGTTTGCATTCAAAATAAATAAATATCTTATAATTCTAAATCATATATATACAATATACAACACATATACA
>JAUZNJ010034036.1:0-12899 GCA_034780135.1 Jordanella pulchra | reverse complement strand
AATGTTTGCAATGTTACGCAGATGAAAGAAGGAAATTCTGGAAACCTCTTTGATATGGGATTTAAATGACAGGTCCTACTACTTTATTTTCAAAAATCGTGTTTATGACCTGAAGAAAAGTATAAATTACGTGAACCTGTATTTTTATCTTCGCTGCTACACACAAAACTTGATGTGCAAATTTTTATTCTGTATTTATTTGGTGTTTTCTATTCTTTTGAATCACAGAAAGTGCATTTGGTGTTTATTGTAGTAGAAAGGATTACCCTCCACCCTTAGCTTTTGTTTATAAGTAAAGCCAACAGCAGGTCGATCTGTCAGGAGTCACTTCATTGACCTGGAATTCTCAAATGATGGTAAAACCTCCTACTATTTGTAGAAATAACAAAGATTTACATGCACCATTTAAAAGCTTTGCAGAGGAGGTGTTCTAGACTTTGTGCTTTAAAACACATTTAATTAGAAAAGCATTTGCAGAGTGAAGACCTCCACGAAACAGCAAATGTTTTCCCATACTGTGATTTACACCTATTGCTACAAGTCCCACATTACAAATCATTACAAAATTTTAATAAATTGTTTACGGCATGAGTCGCACCTTTTGTAAGCACCTTAAAATCCTTTCATAGGTTTATACACTCACCAAAAATTAAACGCAACACTTTTGTTTTTGCTCCCATTTTCCATGAGATGGATTCAGAGATCTAAAGTTCATTCCAGATAAACAATATTACCATTTCTTTCAAGTGTAGTCCACATATTTGTCTAAATGTTTGATTGTGAGCACTTTTGCTTTGCTGAGATAATCCCTCCCACCTCACAGGTGCAACATCAAGATGCTGATCTGACATCACGATTAGTGCACATGTGAATTTTAGATCTTTGAGCCCATCTTATGGAAAATGGGAGCAAAAGCAAAAGTGTTGCATTTATATTTCTTGTTGAGTTTAAATAAGGCACAGAGTGTGTCCACAGCCTCTGGTGTTTGTTCTGCGTTCACCTTATTATTTCACTCTGCTTTCTTCTTTAATTGAAAGATTGGGACTTGGAGCGGGGCTTGGTGTTTCTGTCTAACACTTCTAGACTTTTTTGAGTCCGATGCTGAAGGTATCAATAGTAACTGCTGCCACTCTCTGGTTTTGGACGGAACTGCTTTTTCTGCCAAATAAATTTTTTAAACAATCTTTTAAAAAAATCCTGCATCAGGAATATGACGTTGATCATATCCAAAAATATCATTAAAGTCTGTTCTTAACTTATCCACTGACAGACAGACAGACAAACACACACACAACTCGATTAAAATCATAACTTCATTTGCAGAGGAAATTGAATGCATGCTTCATCATTGTTTAATCCTTAAATGCTAATATTACCACAAGTATAGAACGATCAATCTATTGTATTAAGATGTGCATTATTTTTGTAATTTTTTCTCTCTAGATATTACAATAATTCATGAGATATACTGTTAAATGAGCAGACCTCCGGCAAGCATCAGGAGCAGCCCATCAGAACTTCCCAGTTTTCAATGCTGGTGTTTAGAAATCGAAACTTTCCCACACTGTTGCCAACTTAGCGACTTTCTGAAGTTTTCAGACCCCATAGCGACAAATTTTCAAAAAAGCAACTAGCAACAAATCTAGCAACTTTTTGAGGGCTATTGGAGACTTTTGGAGACTGACATGAAGTCACATATCACCAGCTTTGTAAGAAGCAGTGTGTGCTGCTGCGAGCCCCTCCCCGTCCCACAGTACTCACAGGTGGCCGAGATCTCACTGCTGCTGTCAGAGCAGTAGACTAGACATGCACTTCCCCACATCCAGACTGCAAATGAATTGCGAAGGTGAGAAGTCGGTTGTCTTTCTCTTAACGTTGTTCTTCTACCTTCCTGCATGCTAGTGCATTGCAATACAATT
The DNA here is from genome assembly GCA_034780135.1 of Jordanella pulchra. Lineage (NCBI taxonomy): Eukaryota > Metazoa > Chordata > Actinopteri > Cyprinodontiformes > Cyprinodontidae > Jordanella > Jordanella pulchra. Next base: position 10,980 of record JAUZNJ010034036.1, on the reverse strand, counting down.
AATTATGCAAATGAGGCAATGATGTCATTTAGCGACTTTTAGCGACTTTTGGGACTGCTAATAGCTACTTTTCTTACAAAGAAGTTTGCAATACTGGTTCGATGGACTTGATACAGAGCGTCAAGCAATCAGAAAAGCTGATCCATATTAAAAATAAATGAATACAAAGGGGTTAAACTCCAAAGCTTTAAAAAAACTGAGAATCTATTGTTATGTGCAAGGAAAAGAGAACAAACTCTGATCATTCTCTCCATTAAAACATCTTTTTAAATGAACTATGGTGAAACTTTGTATAATTACCCAAATTAAATAAAAACATTAAACGTGCAGAAGAAAAATATTCAAATGTGTATTCTGATACTTGCAGTTTTTACCGCACGCTTTGGTTTCACTTTGTATTCACTTCCAGCTGCTACGAATGGTAGAAGGAAGTCCCCATCAGGCTAGCCAGCTCAGAGAGCCTCAACTAGGGCGTCCCAGCACTGCCAGTATTGTGGAAGTCTGTCGCTCGGAAAAATAACTGCATATTTTAGCAGGATCCTAATCTCAATTAACTGCCTGCACATGTGTTATTTTCAGGTAGACTTTCTCACTCAAAAACACGTTCAAACTATTTTTCACATCTCATCAAACTAAATAAAGCTAAGCTGAAATCTGGCTTGCAATGACAGAACAGAGCAGATCAGATCCTGAGGCTGTCAATAGTTATTGCTGCCACCCTCTGGTTTAGTGGGGAACTGCTTGTTCTGCCAAATATCCCTATCTCACAACACCAGAGAATCATTAAAAGAATTCCTGTATCCAGATTATGGTGTGGATCACCACTAAAATTTTAGATATTGTGCCTTGGACTGAGGTGCACCTTTGGTAAAAAAAAAAAAATAATAATAATAATAATTGAAATCCATTTATAAGTTTTCAAGTTATCCTGTACAGAGATGGAAAGATAAACCAACAAACACACACCTACACAAACCAGACTGAAAACATCACCTCCTTGGTGGAGGTAATTATTAACATTCTCTTTAGTAATATAAAAAGATTCATATATTTGCATTAGCATGCTAGTAATAGCCCCACCACACTGGCATTACACAGTTGACTTAGGTAGCACAACATTACACTTGATAATGGATGCAGTGCGTAACTTCTGTACACTGTATTTACTGTACCATGTGAAACCTTTTCAGTGCCCTGTATAAAATTAAAAGTAAAATTACAGAATAATAGCATAAGTTTGCACAGGGTTTCAAATTGTCTCTTAAAACAGGAACTGCCCGATATTAAGAAATAAAAGTAGGTGTTTAATATAATCCAGGTTATCTTTAAATGTTTACAAAAATATTTCACACACAAGAAAAGGCAAGAATAAATTCAAAATGGCAGTAGGGTTGAAGACAATGCCTGGCCAAGAAGTGTCCCTTATTTAATTTTCACAGAGTTGGCAACCTTCTGGTTAAGTCAGGACCACTTTACAGTTCTTAGAGACTAATACAAAGCATAACCTCTGTAAAGTAATTGGCAGTGCCTAAATACTCGCACTTCCACCCTTGTTTCCCTCTGTTGCTCATTCCCAATGATGGGTCCAAGCGCATGAAGTGTTACAGTTCTCCCAAGGTGTGTTTTTTCATTTCCTCGATTGCGTTCCCTATCCACAATTTGTCGAATGCACATCAAATTAGACGATTATGAATTATATTACGATTATGATAATTATTAGTATATTAAGTATAATTTATTGGTGCATTTAACATATTGAGCAAAATGGCTGTAAATGTTGGCTGTAAAAGTTTAGCACCTGAACGCTTGTGCCTAACAGATATTTTGTGAAGAGTAAATATTTTAAAATTAAGTAAAAAAGAAGTGCATCATTTTGCATATAAACCTAAATCCCTATCAGTGCATTTATTGTGCCAAGTAACACATTTTTGCACTAGATAAAAGTAATACGGAAGAACATTAAGGTTTATGTCTGCATTGGCATTGGCCTGGTAACACTGAACTGTTGGAAAGGCCACAATACATTACACTGCACATTCTGATCTATTACCAATGAAGAACAGTCTATTAACACTGATTTCACTGTACCAACTGTTGGATTTCTAATGCACATTTCCCATTTTTTTAGCTCTGGTGACCCAATTTAAAAGTGACAGTAACAACTTTAACAACCTTTAAAAGATGGATTACTCGTTGTGTATTACACCATATAGTGAATGAGTGGCCAATTCACCCAAAGCATATGCTTGACCCATTCAGAGTTTACAATGTTTTGCATTTCTTCACAGTTGACCTCAAGCTTCATGTTGTGTGAGTTTGAGGATTTAAATGGAACAAGCCTAAAGGGACAAAGCATTAACCCTAATGTCAAATGCAGCTTCTCCAGCTCAGCACTTTTGATGATTAATGATTTTTTTTTAAATGTTTTTTATCTTGACATTTTATTATGGATGTCTATCAAGGCAATAATGTATTGTATCATCTACTTTAAGCTAATAGGGTTCTAAAAATCAATTTAAATATGTTTTGTCTTCTCGTTTTCATTTCTTAACTCTTTTTCTTCTGATGACTATGATGGCTGCTTATCAACTGAAGCAAACAGCATTTCGACAGTTTCCTACTTCAGTTTGTTTTGTTACAAGAAGAGAAGATTTGAATTTCTATTGTTAATTGGTCTGTTTAAGGTTCAAGGTTTTATTAGTGGAGCTCTGTTTAGAAAAAAATGTCCTAAGAGAAAAATTTAAACTGGATAGTTACATTTATTTTAAAGTACTTCTAATATAAAGACCAACCATCTTCAGTCGTTGATCATTATTTTGATTTTATATCAATGTTCTTCTTTTTTATATTAATGGATATCAATGGACTTAATTGTCAGTGTCCCTCACCCACATGCCACACCGCTCCTCTCTTCCTCTGCAAGCATGCCGATTCCTTTAACTGTCGTAGCAGTAGTGACAATAGAAACAGTGTGTAGATTGTCCTATTGAATAAGTAGCACTATAAACCTTACCTGTGCTTGTGATGTCAGTAAAGTGTCTTATTTTACTGGTCCACTTGACCCCAGTGGGGCGTGTTCCTTAAATTAAAGCCCTCAAGGGAATAAAAGGTATAAAGAACATAAATAGGGGCTGTAATCTATATGATGATGCAACTGGGTCAAGGGGATGAGAAACATCCACACTAACTAACACACAATACTGTGCAAAAGTTTCAAATCAATTACTTCTTTATATTCTGCTTCCGAGGAGCCCGATATTCTTGTAACCTTTTAAAGCTCATCTAATTAGTAGTTTTTCTGACTTCTTTTATGTTCACTACCTGACTAAATGTTGTATAATTTTTTTATTAAGGTATAGCATAAAAATTTCTCTATGGAAAAAAGGCTTCATGCACTTTTGTATGGAAACATGACAGAAATAAAGATAAAATTTCAGCTTGGATTTTGAGGTACTTTGTTACTTGTACCCTGTCCAAAAGACCGAATTTATTTCTATTGTAAAGCAAAAAACAAAAATGCTAAATAGGTTGACTCAAAAAAGTGACTGCATATAAAGTATTATATCTCATGAAATGACTGGATGCAATGTCTGCTGGAACTGATAGATGACCAGAAAGAAACATTAAATAAAGGATGATGCAAACATGTCGATGGAAATATTTTCTATGAAAGCAATATCAAAAGAGTGATAGAAATTTATCTTAGCCTTGTCAAGCGTGAAGGAGGAATAAAATATCCAGAAACAGGACATGTTTCAATCAATCAAATGACATAGTTCTCAGTCTTTTAAATCCTGTGATGAATCAAAAGTGAAAAAGCCGCTAAACTCTGAAAAATAAAACCCTACAACATCGTAGCCTGAAAACATTTGATCAAGATAATCAGGAATTGCAAGTTTTGGTTACTCTAAAGCAAAATATAAGAGTTTCTTATTTTTGCACAGTATTGTTTAATGTTTATGTGTGGCTGTTGCTCTTTTTGTTAGCATGTTAGCTGCATTATAAGATGAATTGCTTAGATGTAATGGTTTTATTAGCTCAAGGTAAGGAGCAGTTAAGCAACTTAATCAGTCTGAATAATAAATATGATAAGTAAACATGAGACGGGGACACCTTCCCTCATTCAATTAATTTGTTTTGCTTTTAATCTTTAAATAAAAATTGCTTTTCAGGCACAATGAGTGTGACTATTGGGATTATGATGCAGTTTGTGTTTGGCCCACAACTTGCTTTCACGCTCACATTGCTCCAAAACAAGACAAAATTTCCACAGAAAGATGTTTATTTTCAAACACCTTTGCAGATTATACATTACGATGGGATCTTGTTTCCCCTCTCAGCTTGGTATAACGCTGTAACAGAACTAAGAGCAGTAAAGGAAGGACCAGGCGGAAGTAAATGAAGCAAAAGCTCTTGAAATCTGTCAACAATCAATCTGCCTCTTCTAAACGGCTAAAATTAGAGACTCCGCTTTTTCTGCAACAACGAGACGTTTGTTTGATCTGTAGCAGGAAATGATCTCCCAGTCATGCACCTGGGGCTAAAAGATAAGTGTTATATTAAACCAACGGTTATACAGCTTCTCGTCTGCTCCTAGCTAACCCATCTCAGGTAAAATCAAATGGTTAAAAAGAAAATTAGGGTAATAGGTTGCCTTAAAAAATGGTAATACTCCTTGAAAGCTTTGACACATTTGTTTCACACTATTACCACAAGTTTCTGTTTGCTGTTTTGAAACTTTTTGAGATTTGACCAACATAAAGTGGTTCATAGTTTCTGTTTGGAAGATACGTATAACAAACATTATCTGGACATTTTTTACAAATGAAAAAAATGGAAATTGTGGAATGTATATGTTTTTCTCGCTTTAAATTGATACCTGTTAAATTGTTTTTATTAGCAAAAAAACACAAACAAAAACTAAGCATCTAACTCTTACCACAGATGACAATTTTGCTGCAACTAGCTCATGGTGCCTTTATTTGCTCTGGTTGTACGGTTATTTGTTTTGTCCTGCTGGAAGTGGAACTTCTACCTGAGTTTTAAGTGTTTTTTAACCTCTAACAGGATTTCTTAAAGGATTGCCTTTATCTCATAGTAATGCCTCATTGTTTCATTTTTTCTTTTTTTTATTTTGAATGAGGATAAACTTCACATTTGGTTAAAAGTATAATGATCTATAAGTGCCTTTTTTTTGCTAAAATATTTGGACTGTAATGGTTTTAACCTTCCCCCATCTGCACATCTACAGATAGTAAAATATCTAAATAGCACAGTGGTAAACACATTTGAGTGAAAGTTGCATTTTTTTGTACAAGTACCTATTTTTAAAAATTTAAAACAAAATATCAAATTGATTTCATTATTTTTCTTTCACATAATTTCAGTCCAATTAAAATGAAAAGTCATACCAGGTTAATAATTATGCTTATACAGCAAAAAGTCATTTTTTGTTTCCTATCAAACCAGGATATTTTAGCTCCACCTTAGACTCTGCAGCCTTCAGTTAGCAGGTAAAAGTTCATTTTCAAAAGCGGTAGGTTAAAAAAACACAGTACAATTATGACTTGTTTTGCCAACAAGCTATTGCTGCTATGCTGGCCTTATTTGAAGTTTTTCTATATATAAAATGGAAGGTGTTTACACCCACACCATCAGTTTCAGCCTTGCTGTTGTGGAGGGAACACCATGTTAGACAGATTTTCAGCAACATTAGAGCCTAGAGAGCACAAACATTCAATTTGTACATAAAGTACATATATAATACAATTAAAATAAAAGCTGTGAAATGTGCTTTTATTTTTCTCCCAGCAGAGTTGCTGATCCCTTTTACTAAAATGATCTACCCTAAGTTGTGGATCTCTGCAGCTCTTTAGTCACCATAGTTACGATTCTATTATCCAAGCCTATCATCTTAGGTGGACAATTACACTTATGCAAATCTTCCTGCCCGATTGGACATTTTTTTTTTTTTTTATAGAGGCAGTTTGTTGAACAAGATTGTACTCAGGGGTATCGTAGACAAGGGGTCTGAATGTGAATCCATGTCACACTTATCATACTCTATTTGTAAAATCCCTTCATAAACATCAAATCTTTCCATACGGCTCCAAAATGATGCTCTACTTTGTGGTGGTCTGTCACTTTAAATCCGAGCAAGCCAGTGTGATTCTACCTGAGATGGGTTAGAGTTTCCTCCTGCTCCGCTATTACAAACACTAAGGTAGACAAATGCTCAAACGTTCCCCGATTTCTTACTAAATGACTCCCTTTTGTGTGTCTCTTGTCATCTTTTGCTTCCATTTTTTCCTTCACCTTTGCAGCAGTACCCACCCACTGACGCCACGGGCCAGCTCAACTTGTCTGACCCATCCGTCAGCACCGTGGTGTAAAACAAAAAGAGAGAAAGAGAGAGAAAAAGAAAAGAGAGCGACGCTGAGGTCCGTTCGAGAAGGAGAGAGGAATCAGGATGATATGGGAGAAGGTTAATCAAACGAGGAAGACTCCGCGCTTCCCTTCGAAAGCTGAAGCTGTGGAGCACTGAATGAAAGCCTCTGCTGAAGAAGCAGCTGACGATACTGAACTTTGCACCTTTTTTAAAAAAAGATACCAACAGGATTAGCTTTCCGGTCTTAGATGTTTTTAGGATGGCTGAGCATGCACAGATGAAACCATCTTACCTGCATATACAATCTTTTCCTTATGTATATTATTACCTAAACTTACTTAGCCTTGTTTTGTCCTTTTACTCACATAAACATAATGTTTGGTGTTTAATTTCAATCAATTTGCTGAGCAGTTGAATAGGTTTTAGGGGACCGGGTGTAGTTTGGTTCATTTTAGGGATAAAAATCAGTTTTTAGTGCAAATGTCTTACAGGTATCTATCTTCCAATTAAGGCTAAAATAGGGCAGAAGAATCAAGAGTTTCCTAAAAAACGTATAGTGCAATACTAAAAGTGCTAGAGATGAATTATTTTTAAAAGAAACTATATATGAGTTTTTACTGACACATTAAATATTTTTAGTCATGTTATTGGGATTAATGGCACTTAAAACAAGCAAATGGCTTCTAATGTCTTCTGGCGGAAATGAAAGCATGTGTGTGCTTGTAAAACAAAATGTAAAGGCTTTATGTTTTTTTATGATGACAATTATTAAGGCAACATTTAGATAAATTCTTAAAATGTTTGAATTCTTCATTTTGCACTTACTTGCCCAAGGCAGTTATTTTAAATGCTAGCAAAAGCTTCAGCTATTTTGGTTCATATTTATTTAAGCAAATGTGTATAAATATATATAAATAGAAGGAGAAAATATAAGAGCAATTGAATAAAAAAATAGAATGGTGTTTTATGTGCTTGGACACCCTCTCTCTTCCTCTCTCCTGCAGCTGCAGTCTTTCTCATTTCCAGCTTCCTGAGGGGTTGCATCAAAGGGCCACGTTTTTCACCCAACCAGCACTCAGCCTTTCGTGCAAAACCTCCCGAGAATTTTTGCACGAAGGGACCAGAGTGTGTTGAAATCTCCCGTGCACTTCTTGGTTAGCTGCAAAAACGAGCCGTTTCCCATTTTCTGGAGATGAGAAATCTGCTGTCTACAGGCTGGCACCCTCTCTAGTGTCTGGCACTGCTTTGCACTTTATGCTGGAGGGTCTTCATGATAAAGATTTTCTAAAAACAAGCAGAATTACAAAGAAACTACAGCAAAGCCCCAAAACCATCTCCCAGACTGACTTTGTACCCCAGAAGTCATCTTATTTTACTATAAAATAGATTCACAAAGCTTATTACTGTCTCATTTAAGACCCTGCATGCTTCTGTATCAATAGCATAAAATTGTGCTTTTGTTTGTTTCTGGATATGTGATATTGACATGTAAAGGAGCTGTGTGAGAAGGCACTTAAATTGAATGATGTGTAAATATAGATGAGGAGGTTGAACTGCACTTGTGCTGCGCCTGCAACAGAGAATGTCTGATACTACAGTTATGAACTCACAGGCATGCACTGACTCACGAACGTGTACAAACATGCACAGGAAACCGTTAAAGCAAGAGCTGCCTGTTTTTTTCCTACATTTTCCAGCAAAGATCTTGCATAAACCATCATATTTTTACGGCTGTAAATAAAATATGCTGACATTGAAAAGTCTAACCTGTTTATTGGGTTTTTTTTTTTGGTTTTTTTTTTGGATGCGTGCATACGTGCGTATCGTGACTTTGCAACTTTGTCCCTTTTTTTTTTTTTTTATTTCTATGATATATTTTTGTTTTGCATTTTTTATTTTGTATCATGTTCAGACTTGTGGCTTATAACGTCTATGAACGTCATTGAGGAGGGATGTGATGTTTGAATCCTCATTTTCAGTTAGCTAAGCCTTACGCAATGTCCACCCAAGGATAAAGTAATGATAGATAAGTCTGCAACTTGACAATAAGTTAAAAGTAAAAGAAAACATACAGTGATTTGTCTGAAGTTCTTTTTTTTAAGTTCTTTTTTTGTTGTTTTAAGTTATTTTTTGTTGTATTTACCATGAGAAGTAAAATTCTTGCTTGAATGCAAAAGATTGTATTTATAAAAAAAACTTTCTAAGATATAAATAAGTTTGAGGTTTCCTACAGGATTCACTGAAACTAGATATACATTAAATGTTTGTAGATGTTGTAGCAGTGATCAGACAATGTCCTTTACTACCTACCGAGTACCTGAAAGAAGAGCTGACTTTATGTGATGTTTGTAAATGATGATCTGACCACTTTTACCAAAGGGCACTACGAAATTGAGAACGATTAAAACGACGTCCCTGAAAGGAAGTTGTAAAAAAATAACCTAAAACGTATTGTCATTGATGGATTTCATATATTGCATGCATGTGTGTCTGTGTGTGTGTGTGTGTTGGGTGTATGTGTACTCACATGGGCAAATTTGTTGGTATGCCTTGTTTATAGAAAGAAAAAAGACACAATAATTACATAAGTAGCATGAATTTGACAAAATAATAAATAGAGACTTTGTGGAAATGACCAAATGAAAGTCAAACAGAGCTTTTTCCAAGGCACATAAGCTCTATATTCACAGAAAGAAAAATGAGGCATATTAAGAAAAAATCACTACTGCCATTGGGAAACATGTTTGCTCTGTTATGTTCTGGACTGACTTGCTTCACCTGGCACAGGGTGTCTTGAATCTCTGTAGAGTTCAATGAAATCTCAAATCTATCAAGTGATTCTACAGAGAAATGCGCTGCCTATTATGAGAACGTTTGGTCTTGGTCACAAGTCATGGGTCTTCAACAGGATAATGACCCAAAACAAACAGCTAAAAACCTCAAGAATGGCTAAGAGGAAAACATTGTACTACTCCGAGGTGGCCTTTTACGTATCCTGACCTAAATCCTATTGAGCCTGTTTGGGAGAAGATGAAACCTGCTGTCTGGAAAATGCTTCCTTCAAACCAGAGGCATCTGGAGCAGTTTGCTAACGAGGAGTGGACCAAAATGCCTGCTGAAAGGTGTAAAAGACCCAACGAGAGCTGTGGTTCTACTTTACCAGAAGATTATGAATATATTAAGTAACTAGAACCGGAAGATGTAGCTAATGAATAGCTCATTCAGAATCAAGGGTAAAATCAATGAATGATCATTAGTAACTTAATCATTATAATTGTAATCTGCTTAATGTCAGGCGTCTTAGCCTTTTACTCAAATTAGGGCTTCTAGATTTGGCTGTTAAGATCTATTTGACTTTCACCAATTTAGTAAATTAGACTATGGCTTTCAGCAGAGTTATTAATCACCAACCAAAAAATTGTCTCTGTTAACTCAACTGTAAACCAAAAAGGATGAATCTGGCCTGAGTGATCAATCGTTCACTGTATAAAATCCCCACAAATTAAATTACAAATTAAAACAATGGAACCTTTATTATCTAATAGTCAATAAGAACAATAACAATACTGAAAATAAGCAGAAGTAAATAAAAGGGGGAAAACGTGTTTTAGGAGTTCGTTCAAGAGTCTGTGAGGGAAGTTCAAGTTTTAAAGCTTAATGCATTCAAAGTGTCCTTTAAAATAACAGCAGGTATACGAAGGGATTTGGATTCATCCAACGCACTAATAAAGCAACTGTGCAGGGCTTAATTCTATAACTTAAGGCCTTGAATACGGCCTTGAATCGGGGAGTCCCCCTGTTGCTATGGCAGTTGGCTGGTAGCTGTTGCTCAGCCAGGCGACGTTGTCCGGTGCCTTCACAGTTCAGCTTCGTAGCTATGGCAGCTATAGACGCTATGGCAATTGCGCCCTACTGTTCCATGGATTGGCCAGCACTGGGTTGCTGTCTGCTTTGGCAGATGGGTTCATAAACACTGCGTTCCACTCAGTTTGAATTGCAGGAAAAGAAACTATGTTCAGCTTTCTAAATCATGGGCAGGTTCAGTCTAACTCGGTCCAGCGAGCCCAGGCTCTTCCCCGGAGGGATTTGGTGGCTACTTACATGGCTTCAGCTGACGTGAACGTCGGCTATTGACAAAAGAGGAAGTTAAACTGAAACAGTCCTCTATATGACCTCAGTTGCAGGGTGTGACCTCAAAAGGGAGTCGCAGTTATTGCACTCCTGACATTTGACTTCAACAGAGTTAGAAGAATGGTTTGATTTCAATGATTGCCTCAAAAGCTTGTGTAACAAATATATTAGGTCCCAAAATTTATGTCCAGAGTTTTTTTTGTCTGTTTGTTTTTTAATAATTCATGCTTTGTTTTTTAATAATTCTGTTAAAGCATGGTTAAAAAGCAATGTCTGACTTTCATTTTTTTTCAGCTTCAGAATATTTTTTTACTATAATTACTTTTGTTTTGTCAAATTCAAGTTATTTCTGTGACAACTCTAAGGTTTTCCTTTTATTAAATGGGGGATAGATAGATAGATAGATAGATAGATAGATAGATAGATAGATAGATAGATAGATAGATAGATAGATAGATAGA
>JAUZNJ010034035.1:0-12899 GCA_034780135.1 Jordanella pulchra | reverse complement strand
TCCATCCATCCGTCGGTCGATCCAGCCATCCCTCCGTCCATCCATCCATCCATCCATCCATCCATCCATCCATCCGTCCGTCCATCCATCCATCCGTCCGTCCATCCATCCAACCATATAATATATATGTGTATATGTGTGTATTTTTCAGGTGGTGAGGTGACCTTTGACCTTAAGAATGATGCGCCCACCCTGATAGGAGCAAAGGCAACCTTCACCATCAACCTTAATTTCCCATTGAACCAGACGGTGCTTCCTGATGGGCAGGTGGTGTGGGCACGCAACTGCACCATCAACGGTATGAAATGATCTGTATAAAGTTACTGATGGGATAAAAATCCAGTCTTTCTCTTCTTTCTGAAATATATAAGGTTTAGTGTTTCTGTAACTGTGATTATTGAGATGGCTGTTGGTATTTAGGGCATGAGTACCAGGAGGGCCAGGCTGTGTATCCAGACAGAGGCGACGAATGGAGCGGAGTTTTCCCTGACGGCACACCTTTCAACAGGAGTCAGAACAGGAAACCCCGCTATGTGTTTGTGTGGAAGACATGGGGTAAGTTACCATGAGTGGAATTTGATGGGAGTGATGTGTTGGGCTTTTCTTTTGAAATCTTTGGATTGTGAAAAATTTTCTACATTTGTTTCTTTAAAAATGAGAACCCTCCTCCTGAAAAATCTTTAATCTCCACTGAGATAATAGGAAAATATCTACAGCATTTTTTATGATTTATCAGCCATCTTTACAAATAATTGATATATTAGCATTTAATAATGTGTATTATATGATGGAGATGAATAAAAATACTTTAAATTAATTGACATATTACTGAATTATCATACTCAAACTGTAATGCTTGTAAGTTACAAGTCTAAATGTATATTTATTCAGGGTGGGAAAAATATTTATATATCACAAACTATATCACAAACTTGCAATAAGGAATCCATGACTTTTCCGTTTCCTAAATATAAATATTTCATATAAACATCAGTCCCCTGTAGCCACAGTCTGGATCACAATCCATGTTATCTCACTATCACACAGAGGGAGCAGGAATTAAAAAAAATAAATAAATCGGGCAGTTAGAAATTCAAATTCAAAAATCTTTTTCTAATTGCACAAATTTAAATACAGTTCATAGATCGTTTATACCTTTCCTCCTCATTTTGCAGAGCAGCTTATGTCTGAGGAGCAGCTGTGTTTGGTGTAACTGGTTTCATGGAGATGGTAAACGGAGAGAATAAAGTAAAAAAAAATAGCCACTGCAAAAAGGATTAAAGAATGAAGGTTAAAAAGAAAATGGAAATGCAATTCAGGAATTATCTTTTTAAATATGGGATTTGTGAAGGTATTTCTAATGAATTTAATGATTTTTTTACCTTCAAATATCCATTTAGAAATGAGAGTTGAAAATAAATGTTTAAATCGCTGTATTTGATAATGGATTCATAAACGCAATTTACAATAAAAGGTAATCTAATTATTATGCAATTTAAATAAATAAACATTATGTATTTGAATTAAATACGTACATTTGCATTATAAGTATATCTTTTTAATTCTAAATGCACAAACCTGACAGTTAGGTAAATTAAATCAATGAATATGCGTCATGTAAGGTTTATTTAATAGATACAGATTTAACAGATTTGTGTTAAAATCATCTAAAAGAAGTCAACGGGAATTTGTTATGTGATAAAATTACATAGATCTTAAAATTTGGAGTAAGATACATTTTTTAATGGTGTTCTTTAGTGTTGTGTCCTCCTTTCTCTTTCAGAGGCTTCATTTCACAATTTTAGATTAAATCTTGTCATGAACTCTGACATTGTGTGATAAACACGACTTTTTAGGCAAAAACATGATGGACTCTCATTGTTTCATGCAACACAATAATTGAAAACAAAAGGTAAAATAGACAAAGAGAGGTTCCCAATTATCCATCAATAAGGTGCTTTTCCTCCATTAAATAATAGTTTTTAAAATAAGGTTTGGTTTGAAAAACTGTTTAAAGAAATGTAGATGCATTTACATAGAGTGCAGTTAAAAGAGTAAAGATCAACTCATTTTTTTTGTGTTTTACTTTTGCTCTGGATTGTCCTGAATTTGTTGTCGTACTTTAGGGCGATACTGGCAGGTGGCAGACGGACCATCCTCCTCCCTCACCATTGATACGGACAACGCTGAGCTGGGTTCCCACAAAATGGAGCTGGTCATCTATCACTGCCGTGGAAGAGACCGGTTCATCCCCCTCGGATACGCGTCTTCAGCCTTCACCATCACAGGTGAACCATTTCTGAGATCTAAAGTGTGGGAAAATTGTTGACAAATAATAAATCCTACCGAACAGTCATCCAGAAACAGCAGTGTGTGCTTTACCTCTTCATCAGACCAGGTTCCATTCAGCCTATCCCTTTCTCAAGTCAACGATGTTAATCAAAATGACCAGAACTTCATCCAGAACCAACCCATCGCCTTCTCAGTTGCTCTCCATGATCCCAGCCAGTACTTGAACAGTGCTGACATCAGCTTCAGCTGGGACTTTGGGGATAAAAGCGGGACGCTCATCTCCAGAGAGCGCACCGTCACACACACGTACCTCTCAGCAGGAGACTTCAGACCTCAGGTGGTCCTGATGGCACACATTCCCAGCTCATGTGAAAACCCCACAGCTGGTAAGACCGTAAACCATCGTTCTTTTGTTTTAACTGCGAGAACACCTCTGTATGCTTTAAGATCAGCAGGTTTTTCATCTTCTTCCCAGTCGCTCCAACCTCTGCTGCTCCAGCTGTAGTTGTGGCATCCACCCCTCCAGCTGAGGGACAGGATGCTGCAGCCCTGGACGTTCTTGCCTCAGACGCTTCCCCAACCTCTGGAAATGTAGAAGCAGCCGCTGGTACCGATACTGTGGAAGTTGCCTCAGTGGCTCCAGCAGGAGTGGATGCGGCTGTTGTTCCAGCAGAGCAGAATGCTGCAGATACAGCAGCAGAAGGAGATGTGGCTGCAGTGGATACAGAGGCTGCAGCAGGAGAGGCAGCCACGGCTCTCCCTGAAGCCGAGGAGCCGGTAGAAGTGGAAGCGGCTGCAGACGACAGCACTGAGGCAGATGTAGATGTGGAGACTGTCCCAGTGGTTGATGCTGCTGCTTCAGCAGCCCCTGTCCCAGCAGAAGAAGAACCTGCAGATGAGGTTGCTGTTGCCTCCACGGTTACACCCCCGGTGGATACATCTGTACAGGCCAATGAGGCTTCTGTAGCTCCAGTGGTTCAAGACATAACTGAAGCCCCTGCCGCGGTAGAGAACGTTGTTGCTGCTGCTGCCACTGAGGCCACAGCAGCAGAAGAGGCAGCAGCAGCCGAAGAAACTGCTGCTGACACTGAGGCTGAGGTGCTGGAAACGGAAAACGCAGTTGCAGCAACTGCAGCTGCTGCAGGTGAGGATATTCTCTACATGTATGCAACTACCACACTAATTACAAAGCAGGCTTCTGATCCCTTATACAATGCAATAATAAATCCCCTTACTTTTTTTCTGGGGGGGTCAAGCAAATGAAGCAGAAGCTGTTCCTGATGAAGGTGAAGTTCAAGCTGAAGTAGATGCAGATCCAGCCCAAGTTGCACTCGTGGTGGTTAAGAGACAAGCCCCTGAGCTGACAGCTGATTGCGCAATCGACCGCTTTGGATCCCTCGCTACAACAGTAAATGTTGTTCGTAAGTGTTGTTGAGCCATTTCATACAGTAAACACCAAACTTTACATGTCACCACTCTGTTATTAATGATAAATTACACTATTTCATTTTCTGTTTTGACCTGGCAGAGGGGATTGAGAGTGTAGAGATTGTTCAGATGTCCAATGTTGTGTCAATGACGACTGAGTTGGATCAGAATGCAGTGGACGTCACCATTTCCTGTCAGGGAAGGTTGGTGCGACAATGTTTAAGTGACTTATTACATTTATATAATGAAGCAGTTAATTATGCGTAGGTTCGCTTTAAAAAGGTTCATTAATAACGATGAATTGTTCTGTAATTATTTAAACACAGGGACATGAAACATGACTTTTAAAAGATATTATGGCCATCCATTGCTAAAGTATTCACACTTATTGAACTTTATAACATTTTGTAATTTTAAAATGACAAACTTTGATATTTCTATTTGATAAACCAGCATGAAGATGCATATTGTAAAGCCATGGTATAATTATACATGCTAAAGTCTGAAGAAAGTGCTGAATATCTCCATTTAGGAATCTTTGGTATACTTTCCCTAAAAAATTAGTAATTTAATCAGTTCTGTGAAGGTTTCAGGGATTTATCAGAGAACAATGAACAGGAAAGAAAGCCATCAGTGAAATAATGTCACAGGTGAAAGTGATCTGGTCAATGTGGACAAAATGCAACAGGCTCAGTTTTTCTAACCCAAACTGTTAGAGTTGAATAGAAGGCAATACTGGGGGAAGAAAAAATCCTTAATCAAATCATAATAAAATGCATTTGAGTTTGTTGCTTTAAGGTGACAAAACATGGGAATATTTAGGGTTAAGGATACTTAACTACAATACATGGATTTCAGGTTCCAGTTTTCCCTTCTTGTACTAACATCTTCTTCCTCACGCTCTGTTTCTGCAGCCTGCCAAGTGAAGTTTGCACTGTTATTTCTGATGGCGACTGTATAACACCGGTTCAGACTGTGTGCAGTGCAGCCTTGCCCTCTCCAGACTGTCAGATGATCCTTCGCCAGTTCTTCAATGACACGGGCGTGTTCTGCCTCAATGTCTCCCTCACTAATAATGTCAGCCTGGCTATGGCAAGTGCTAGGATCAATGTAGCAGTAGGTGAGCAAGGAGAAAATGATCAGCAGCTACTAAAACTAACTTCTGTTACTTCATTTGTAAAATGTGATTTGATTTTTTTCAGCCTCTGGCGGTTCCCCTGCTGGAACGGCTGCCACTGTGCTGGGAGTCATGCTTCTGGCCTGTGTTGTTTGTTGCATCGGTTTGATGTACAGGTTAGTGTCTGAGATCAAATCTTTAGCTGAGGCCAATATTTCTTTTCTGATAAAAGTATTTTTTTTTTCTCCTTTGACTTATTTTAAGAGATGTACCAATAATACATTTTCCTTTGTTCCTGATACAGGTCTAAATTATTCAACACTTGATTAGCTTCGAATTAAAGTGCAGTAAAAAAGAAAATATAAAAAAAATATATATGAAATCAGTATATTTTATTCATTTTTTGATGGTGTCCATTTAATTCAGACCAACAGTGCTTTATGTTCTGCAGTGTCCCTTTTTTGATAGAGACCAATATTTTTGCTTGCTTGAGACAGTGTCTTACTTAAAATTTATGTCGGATCAGGTAATTGAGGTGCTAAGCTAATGCTAGCATGTTTATGCTCTTTTTAAATGACTCATTGTGACAAATTTCAGTGTGGATCATATACATTTGCTTTAGTTACCTCGAATTGTGCTGTTTCTGGCATGTGCAGACATGTTAACTTGACACAGATGAGCTGCAGCAGCCAATACAGTCCCTCTCTACTTTGAAAACCACTGTATTGAACACCACAATATTACCCAACTGTGCTTCCTCTATATCTACCGGAATCAAAAAACATATCAGCAGGGTAAAAATTGTACCTAGCAAAGTCCTGGTAGTGAATTATCAGTTTATCCTATCAGAAACGTTTGGATGGAGCTCTGTATCTTGTAGCAGCAATTCTAGTGACTGGTGGATTCAGTTCAAAAACTGTTGAGCTTCATGTGAGTAAGTCAGCTTCAACATTTTAGTATTAGTCACTTCATTTGTAAATAGAAAAGTCAAAAGCCATTAATACCTGTTAACTTTTTTTGTAAAATAATTTAGAAAGTTAACTTTTGATCAGCAGCACACAGAGGAAGGTGCATTATACATGTTATGGTCCATCTATGACAGACCCTCAGAAAAGAAAAGTCTGCCTTCAGGAAATTATTTTAAAAAACAGATCTGAAACAGCTTTCAGGTTTCAGAAATGACTGGAAATGTAGTTATAACTTGTTCGCCTGATTGACAGCCATCCATTTCTCTATTCTTCTGCATGTTTTTTTTATACAATTTTACTGGTCTGATTATTAATAACTATAACCAGAGGTTATACTTCATTAATTTATTATTCTAATCAAGGCTAAATAATAACTCGAATGTTGGTCAGATTATTATAACTGACGATTTGCTCAGTTTCAGTAACCTGGATTATAATTTCAATCAGAGTTATTAATCATTAACTACAAGGGAAAGGTTGTCTCTGTCTATTAAAGTAGTTAAAATAAACTGATTTAGCTCTTAGAGACAATCGGTCACTGTCATAAGAAATCACAGAAAACCACAATTAAGCCTTTAAGTTCTGCAGCTCAGATAGCAGCAAAGATCTCACTCGGAAGAACCCAGATTCAGTCCAACACCCAGCAAGATAGGGAATCTTGACTTTTTATCACTCAGGTTGAGCTTGTACAGTAGGGCACCGTCAGGTTGCAGCAGCTCACCAGAGAGGAGCAGAGCAGCAGCTCTGTGGAAAAAAGTCTGACCAGGACAAACCTGGGTGCTAATTCAGTCAATCTACTGGTGGAGATTACAGTGTCCTCTGTTAAAACCAATGGGCGGTACCAGAGTGGGATGCAACCACTTCACCAGCAAAGTTCAGCTCTGAAGTTTCCACACCTTGGAAGGTGATGTACAGGAGGAACGTTGGGTCTCCCCTTTCAGGTCTGAGGTTGGATTTAAAAACAGCTTTAAAAGGACGTGACAATAGAGACACAGGCTGCAGTTCAATTAGGATGTTATTCAATGCCAAATTTTTGACCAACAGAAATGGTTCATTAAAATCAACTAAATACAAAATTAAATTATTGCCAATTAAAAAAAAATAGAAAATAGTAAAAGAATAATAATTTGTGCTATTTTCTTCATCTATAACAGTATATAGTTGAGGTAGCAGCTGGATAGAAACTAATATTCTGTAGATAAGGGATGTATTAAAGGGCTCATGGGGTTCTTTACCATTAAC
The DNA here is from genome assembly GCA_034780135.1 of Jordanella pulchra. Lineage (NCBI taxonomy): Eukaryota > Metazoa > Chordata > Actinopteri > Cyprinodontiformes > Cyprinodontidae > Jordanella > Jordanella pulchra. The sequence continues at coordinate 5,852 of JAUZNJ010034035.1, read as the reverse complement.
TCTTTCTGCTCACATAAAGGAGTCCACATTCGGAAATATCTATACTCCCATTCTACTGTGTAAATATTAACAGAATGTCATTTTTTGACATAATAAAACAGGGATTTAAACATTAGCTCAACAATTGGCAAAACTATTACTTGCTGACAAAGCAGATTTAACAACACAGATTTTCTCTCACTTAAAGCTGATCCTTTTCAGGACCCTATTCACTCACAAGGGGCTCTTTACCTTATAATTTAAGACATATTCCAATTTATTTATATATTTTTTTTTACATATCAACTCTCTGTGCCTATGTCTTGTTATATTTCTAAACAGACGGTTCAAGCAGTACCAGCCTCTGAGAGAGGACCGTGATGCCGGTAATGGAGGCAGCTTTGTGACGTCGGTGCCACTGCTCCTGTGGAACCTGCTGAGTCGACAGTCACCGGGAGAGAGTCGTCCGTTACTTCAAGGAAGGATTGTCTAAAAATGAGCACAAGTTTATGTACCCAGAATGTACATGTTCTGATATGAACGCCCTACATGATGTAACACCAGTCAGATGATCTTCAGCTTTGAAATAACAGAAACAATCTTAAGGGAAATATCCTCTTGAATAAAACGAAGGGTCTTTCCTTTAATACGGAAAGTTATTTATTTTTTTTCTGGAACATCTTTATTAAAGGCACTGGTAATTAAAATAAGTCTAATCTGTGACCTACTTATTCCAACCTGCTAAGAAAATCCTCATTGGAGAGTAATTAAAACTAAATTTATCACGGAAATAATTTTCTGTAGTCCTCTAAAACTAATAAAAAAAAATCCTCTTTCTCACCATTATTGTTTTTCTTATGTGTTTGAAGTAATTCCCGGAGTAAAATCAAGACTTAAATCACCAAGCTGTGATCTGAAAAAAAGCTTAAAACCTTTAAAAATAGGTCTCTAATCAATAATCTGTGTTTAAAGCTCCTAAACCATTTTACTTGACGTCACATTCTTCCTATTGAAATGTATTACTCGGAGTTTTTCCGACAGGATGTATTCCTAAGTAAGAAGAGTTAAAAGTTATAGGTGAAGAACTAGTTCAATGTGTCAGTTGATGAATTGCTTTTCACTCATCATCAGACCACTGTGGGTTAATTTTTACACAGATTAATGAGAACCAGGCAAAAATCAATAGAAACCGAATCAGCTTACCTCAATTAGAAATTGAGCTCAAGACTGGTAAAAGTACATTGTAAGAACTGTCCGTAAATTCACAGTATAAAGTACTGGGTTTATTTGAAGGAATGTTTTGTGATTTGTTTTTAGGAATCTTTCAATCGTATTTATAAGAGCCGTTTAGGTAAGAGAGTCCTGACAACATTTTAGAGTCATTTAAATAAGAGAAACATTTAGTGGAAAAAATTCTGCATGAGTTCAGGCAGAAAATTACCAGGACCTTTTCTGTATTTTTAACTGATTTTTTTTTTACAGTGTAAGGAAGCCACGATTGGACATACAGTATGTTACAACTAATACAAATATATTTTCACATAGAATATTTTGGCGAGGAATTTAATCCATATTGAAGGAATTGCTCTTGTCTGATGTAACCAAAATAAAAACATTTTGACCAAAATGTGAAATGAGAAAATCCTGCCCATCGGCCTGGGCAACATTACCAGGGTGAACACGTAGTAAACAGCTGCAATTCAGTACTAAGACTAGCTTTTCAACATGAATAACCAGCAAAGGTTTGTCTTTGGTCCTGTTCATTTCAGTTTTGAAGGGCCAAGGTTATATTATTTTTACAGTTAAAAGAGTTTGAGTTACACTGTATTTTCTATCACACACCACTAGAGGGAGTAGTGTCTTTATTTCCACCTGTCAAATAGAATAATAAGTTTGATTTGAGAACATTTGAATTTGTAAAAATATCATTATCATGGGAAATTATACTTTTGTATTTATTTCAACTATATGGCTACTTGGCTCTTTTGGAAATGCATTTATTCCTAAAAACCAAGTGAATATTACAATGCAGTCATTAATACAGTCGCTTTTTGTTTCATTTTCTTGTTTCCTTAAATTATTCAGTCGGAAGAGCCACTTTTATTTATAAACAATAATACTGTGGCCTATTTGTAACGATATCATATAGAATTGAATGCACAATAAACGGTAACATATTAATCCTGGACAGTTTAATGTTAAATCAATGTACTTAAAAGGTTGTTAGACCTAAATGCACAAAAACATATTTCTTAGTGGGTTTCGACATGAGATAATGGAAATATGATTATGCTACACAGACCACTAAACTTAAAGAGCACCAATGTTCAATGACACACTACAGCACAGGGATAAAAACTGACGTCACTGCAGTAAAACATTTAATGGAAGCAGCTGAGGCCTCATCACAGAGAGCAATGAGGAAGTATAAAAAATAAATCTATAATATGCTTTTATTTAGATGTTGCTTTTTCCTTATTTTTCTATTATAAAGATAAATCTACCTTATTCTAAAAAGCGGATTTTGTTTTGAGTAATAAGATGTAACAAAAACTCATCCTTAAGCCTTTCTAACCCAAAAATGCATTATTAGCATATCCTAATATGTTCAGTTTTCTACTCTTTCTTTACCTTTTATTTTACTTACAGTCCATATGAATCTCTTAACAACATACAAGCGTAAACCTGCAGTACTCCATTAGAGTAATTGCCTAACAAGGCCATTCATCACACTTAGCTATTAACATGTCTGTTGGCCAAGCATGTAGCAAATGCTTTTTAGTCGTCTCTGTTCACCTCTGACTCTACAACCCAACAGGCCTTCTGGGAGGCCATCATTTCACTTTTACAGATAGTAGATGATCTCTGTCTCTGCTGGCAAAGCCCTGCAGCTTTCAATAGATCACTGTCACAGAAAGTAGTCACCATTATTAAGGGCTTTCTGGAGCAGGGAAGAAAGACGTAAAATGTACAGTATTGTTGTTATTTTTATAGTTGGACTAATAAGAGTGGACTAATTCGAGATGAGTCAGTTAGAGGACATCTCCCCGGAAGCCAAGGAGCTTTGATTAATTTGAACGACTTTTGCTGCTCGCCACTCCCTAGCAACAGATCTGAAAGGGATGTAATTACCTTCATCCGTCCTCAGCCCTGCAGAAACCTTTTCCACAACGGAGCAGTGAGCAACATCTGCTATCAGCATACATGGACTTTCAAAAGTATTTAAACCCCTTGAACTTTTGTCCATTTTGACACATTGAACTGACAAGAATAATACTGTTGAAATATTAGGGTGCTTAAGGAACAGAGAGCGGCGCACAGTTGAGGATGAGGATATGTAATCATCACCCCTTTACTTCTTTAATCTGATATCGTTTAAATAAAATCCGGGACATTCAGCTGCCTTCAGATGTCCTTCAAAGTACTAATCTGAGTCCTCCTGTCGGTGTTATAATGCTGTAACTTTTTCTCCTCTTTAGGTGCTGATCTACAGTGGAGGCAATAGCCAAACATTCAGCCATTATCACATCTCTATCTTGTTTCCTCTTCCACCATTTAAAGATTAAGGGTCTGTCAGAGGGTTGTTTCATACAAACTATTCTGTCTTCCTAGATGATTTGCTGTGACTTACCTCACACTGTTTTTTTTTTACTGATGCAAGAGTTTAGGGAAACAACGGCTGAACGGATACATCAGTGTATTTTTTAAACACAAGTTTGATTATTCATATTCATAATGTATGAGAGAATTGTTTTAAAGAAGAAAACTATTACTTTTATCATGCCTTCATTGTTAAAGGGAGCAGTACATATACAATACTTGTTTTGTTTTGAAATTGATTCTTTGTTATAACAAATTAGCACTAAGTCATTTAAGGACAGTGTAATAACTGTTATATTTTAGGATGGAATGATCATACAATATTGAATAAAAACTAAAAAGAAGAACTGGGGGCATTGAGATATTCTGATCAAAAGCATTCATTCTCCAATATGTTGAAACTTCCTAACTAGCATTTAGAAAAAAGGTTTCTTGTAGAGTTTCTAACAATCTCTGGCATAATTCTGATTGAATATACAGTGGTTAGCACTGTTGCCTTGCAGCAGGTTCAGGGTTCGGTCCCAGCCTGGGGTCTTTCTGCATGGAGTTTGCATGTTCTCCCTGTGCATGCGTGGATTCTCTCTGGGTACTCCGGCTTCCTCTGTTAGGTTAAATGGCATCTCTCAATTGTCCCTAGGTGTGTGTGTGTGTGTGTGTGTATGGGTGTACGTTTTTGTGTGTCTCCCGGATCAAGCGAGAGATGATTGATAGATGGATGGTTAATTTAACATGGATCAGTTGTTTTTATACCTTTTGTTGTTGACTTTTGTTCCTTGTTTTAGTAATATTAATTGATCAACATCTCCAAGTAAAAAATAAGTAATAAAAGATATGATTTGTGCTAATATTGTATCGGGTCAATATCGGTATCGGCCATTTCTCAAAGCTGCGAAATTGGTATTGTAATGGAAATTAAAAAGTTGTATCGAGGACATCCATAGCTTTTACAGCAGTGTATTATATTATCACAGATAGCAAAAATACAATCAGCTGATATGAGTATGTTTGTATTTTGATTGACACCCCATACAGATCAGGAAATCTTCTCATTCTATACGTAGCAGAAGCCTCTTTATACACACTATAGCCAGTGTGACAGTTAAAAAAAAAAAAAAATAGCATCAGAGCTTCCAGACTTCCAGACACAGGCAGTTGACTCATCCTTTAGTCTGCTTTCTTCATTTCCAACATCTTTACCTTTTGTACCTTATTTAAACTGTTGACTTGTGTTAAATGATTAAAACAATAATCCATGACAGCTGTTGATATTAATTAATTAAGCAGGCTAAAATTAAAGTTCTGGTATGGCCCTAATCTTAGCCCAATTAAAAATTTATGAAATACTGGAAAGCCAATTCCTTTCCCAGAAACGAGGAAATCCGAGTGAGAGGAGTGGTCAGATGTCCTGTAGGATTATATCATATAAGCATAATTTAGCAAGCCAGTAAAACAAAAAAAGAACAAAAAAGAAAAACTATTAAACACAGTCTGGCCAAAACTGTACCAAATTTAGCACAGACCTCTAATTATATTTCTTAGCAGTTTGTAAATGTGAAAAATGATTTAGACATGTCAGAAGTTTAACAATAAACCGGTCTGTGATCGGCTCATTAAAGCAGCACTGATGTTTAAATTAGATCAGGGTTTCACCATTAGATCAAAGTCCCAACCCCATTACTATAGATAAATATAAAGTGTGACCATCACCCCAAAATAAAATCGTATTCATATCTTGCTGTCCTGTATATTAGTATAAGTTTACGAAACCTAACACACACACTGTCCAGTGTCTCGAAATGGTAACAGATATTTTGTCCAGTGGCGTCGCATTACTCCTCCTGGATTTTTGACTCTTGTGGGATTTCTCGGCAAAGCAAGGGGGATCATTTACCAAAGATGACATCTGGATGGTGATTAGTGTTACTGTGAAAAAGAACAGCATTTTTTCCCCTTTGCTTGTAAGTTTATGTCCATGGAAAAACAGACGTCTTAACAAAGATTGCAAGCTTATCGCAGCTGTTAAAGAGGCAGGATGCAGAAAGTGAGATTCTGCTCTGTGCAGACAGATATGGGGGGGGGCATGAAGCAGGTTGATTAGATTACAGAGCTATGTCCTACAGGCCGTTTGTTAGATAGAGAAACAGACTCAGGCTACGAAAGACAACGACAGAACAAAAGAAATGGACGGATGGATGACAGAGACAGACAGACAGACAGACAGACAGACAGACAGACAGACAGACAGACAGACAGACAGACAGACAGACAGACAG
>JAUZNJ010034034.1:0-12900 GCA_034780135.1 Jordanella pulchra | reverse complement strand
AATACTTATTTCACACAATAAAATGGAAATTAATTATTTAAAAATCATACATTGTATTTTTCTGGATTTTTGTTTTACATTCCATCACTCACAGTTGAAGAGAACCTATGATAAAAATTACAGTCTTCTACAAGCTTTGCAAGTGGAATACCTGAAAAATCAACAGTGTATCAAATACTTGTTCTCCCCACTGTATGTGTGGCGTAAAGGTTCAGGTCAAGAGAGACCAAAGTTGAGCTTGTTGGTCTGTATGTAGTAAAGGAAAACTATGTCTGTCAACAGAATGGCACATGATGGGGAGCGATGATTATGTTCTGGGTGTGTCTGAATGGCCAGGTTGCATTTATCTGAACTGAACATCATTAATAATCAAAAAAAAGGTCACTATTCTGTATCTTGCTACGAAGAAGGGGAAGAAAACAACAACCCTGGTGGACGATAATGTGCAGAGAAGTCTTTCTTTTCAACTTTCTTGAATGAGCTGGCTCCAGTTGAAAAAAAGAAATGAAACCTCACAAGATGCGCCCCAGCACAACCATCCTCGTTTACTTCCGTAAACATAGAACACCCTCACTATTTGTGATGTCATTATTTTAAAACTTATACTAATAGCAAGCAACCTAAAACATATGTGTTTAACTTAAAGACAAACAGTGAAGCAAAATGCAATCACACTCTTAGTTTCAGTGACTATTTTCCTTCTGTGCTCTCAGTCTCTGTCCCTCCTTCCCGAGGAGATGGAGGCTATTAGTATAATCAATAAGACAGCTACTTACTTAGCCGTTGTGGAGAGAAGAAAAAAAAGAGTTGTGAGCTAGTATTTATTTTAAAAAAAAAGGAAATGATGACGTTGTGTTCATGTCAGCAGTACAGAGAAACAAAATGTGTGCTAAAATGTTTATCCATCAGCAGAAGAAATCCGGAAAGAGCCAGCAGTGCCAACATCTCAGCCCAGCAGCGTCACCTGATGGGATGTCCGATGATGATACAAATGAAACAACTATAAGAGAAGAGCTGGTTTTCCCTCATCAGTGAAGACTTGTATTAATGGATTATAAATAAAAACCATCAGACTCGGCTTTCCAAGGAAAGTACAGGCGTTTCTGGATAACATCAAAGAGGTTACCACAAGAAGACACAGAATGTTTCTTCTAACAGTCGTTCAAGATTATCCAGGTATTTAATTCACATTAAACCCAGATTAAAACATGATCACAGTCCATTCGTTTAATTATGGAAGTTCAAAATAGCAAATTCCTCCACCCAAGGGCTCGCACACCTAAAATATACTAAACAATACTTTATTACATAATGTGGTTAAAAATAACAACAGAAGTAGAGCACTGACTTGTTAAAGCTGTACAGTCACTTTATAAAACTTTACAAAAAAGATCTTTTGATGATTATAAAATAAGATCCATACGACATGGCAGTCAGGAGATGTGATTAGGCTCCATAAGTAACAAGATTATTTTAAAAGGTCTATAACAAAATGATTTATAAGAAAACACTTCATAAACTACTGAAATACAGTCTAATGAGCCTTTAAATTGATGATTTTACGTGTGGGGTTTCAGTGCTTTTTTAGTTTTCTACGAGTTTATTTTAAATTAGTGGAACATAAGAACTAAAAGCTGTGTCTTCATGTTTGGTTCTCAGTATACAGAGTAGAGCTGAGCCAGGAGAGCCGAAGGTCTGGGGACCACGTCTAGTTTGTTGCTAAGCTGTTCAGTGATTTAAAATAAATACTAAACAGATGCTGGAGACCAGAAATCTAGCGGACAGAGGTTGTATTAAGTTTGGTAAAAGCTAAACCGATGATGCTTATTATGTGTGTGAACTTTTGGCAGAATTCTGACTACAGAAGGGTTTTTTTAACATTATATTTACAATTATATCCTTTAAATAAACACTTGAGAAATAAATACAGGTATTATAAGGTCTGAAAAGTAAGATGTGCAGCTTGAGGCAAACAGCAGGGGGAGAGTTGCTGCCCCCCTTTACCCATCCTGTAGATCCACCTCTGGCTCAGGACAAATTGATTTTTAATTTGGCCAGCAGTTTTTCCTTTATTACTCCCACTTAAATGTCCATTGGTCTGTTTTAAATATAAAAATTGTTATTATAAATTATTTGATGTTCCAATTAAATATATGCTTAATTAAAAAATGTAGTAAACACTTTTTTTATGGTTTTCCAGTAACCAAAAAGAACCCTTACCCCACGGCTGCTGGGAAATTCACAGTCTGATAAATAATAATAATGATAATAATAATACATTTATTTCATTAAAAACAGCTTTCAAACAGCCAGAAAGACAGTTCAACAAACATAATCAACAATACAAAATTAATAAAAACAGAACAGGCAACCAATGGAGGTGTGCAGTTGTGAACAGATGATTTTTAGTCTTGTTTTAAACAGAAGTAAAGTGTTGCTAATTAAAGGAGAGAGTGAATTCCAGAAAGCGATGTGCAGAGCTTTCTAAGAATGATGGTAAGGATTTTTTAATTCTATTAAATTATTATTGAATTGTATATTTTTACCTTTCAGTACTTTTATTTTGAATTCCAAAGTCTATGTGTCTGATGGTATAAAAAAAGAGTTGTGAATATTTCAGATTTTGATTCAGTTTTCAAGTGAAATTTAAACTAAATAGGTCAAATAGATTTAACCCAGCTTTTAGCACACTCTCAAGCTAATCCAATTTAACTTAAGTTTATATAAAAAAAACTAAATAAGTTGGGCAAACTTGATTCAATTACCTGTTCCCAATTGAAGCAATTCATTTAAGTCAGAGCTGCATTATGTTTTACTATACTTAGCTATGAATTTCAATCCAATTTTTGGTGATATTAACTTTAAGTATGGGTCAGTTTGACCTGATTTTTGGATAATGTCCCAACCTAAAACAACCCAGTGTTGGCTTGTTCCAAATTTGAAAAACAAAATGGGTTTGTTTTAACCCAACATTTTTAAGTGTGTAATATAATGTTTTTTGTTTGAATTTATTGTCAAAGCATTGATAGATTCAAACCACCAAGCATCAAGCTGTATCAAATCTTATATGTTCAGTTATGTGTATTTGACACCCTCGACATTCCCTTGTCTTTAATATTTGTCAGTATAACATGTAGCTGATGTTATATTTCATCAAATAATCCGATCGCAGCAGGTCTCTGCACGGTGAATCCAAGTGCACCTTTTAATCTGAAATGGAGCTGACTTTGTCTGGCGTTTGTGTTTCATCGCGATACCCTGAGAGATGTGGTGGAGGATGACGGGCTGAATTCTGACAACAGAAAAAACCTCCTTCTCCTCCTTCTGGTTTAACCGGGAACCTTTTCATCACTTAAATTTATCAAGGCTTGAATTGATTTCGCAGAAATATCCAAAGGAATCCGCAGCCATTGTCGGTGCTTAAAGCTTTTCTAAACACACGCACATGAGCCCGCCCACTGTCAGTAGTATCCTCGTGGGTTAAACCAATCCACCCAACATAAGGGGTGCAATAAGAGGACGACAAATATTAAATCCTCGAGTTTCAATAGTATAAACACATAAAAAATGCATTTGCTGTGAATCAAATGAGCGGATTAAAATAGAAAAAGAAAGGGGTTGGGTGCGCATGGTGCGGTAGGATGCGTGTGAGGTTGCGGGGGGCCCCTCCACCAAACGGGGCGGTGAGCTGGAGAGAAATTGAGCGCTGAAGTCGGATGAGCGCACATAGACCGGTCGGACCTAAACGAGTGATGATGTCTTCCCCGTGCATGTCCTCTCACAACTTCATCCCTTGATACGCATAGTGGCAGAAAAACTATTTCACTGCGCTCAGGTAAGACTGTTTCCAAACGTTTTAACACCGCGGAGGTTGGACGGGTTTGTTTTTTTCTTTAGGACAAAGGCATCTGAGGATATATGTGTGTGTGTGTGTGTGAGGCTGAGTGGGGTACCAGTGCAGCAGGATGGAGCTGAAGGCGGTGAATGATGAAACACCTCACATGGATGTCATGAGGCGCGCGCAGCCGCTCTAATTTATGCCGATTCCTCCCAGAACAAATTGTGCTCAGTGATCGCACATGGCATCACTATTCATATCACTGTTAGTTCTCATTTACAATCAATTTACCTTTTAATAAGAGGTAAAAACTAATCGATGTGTTTCTTATTGTGTTGAATCCGAATCTAAATTACACAGAGATGCCACGCTTGAAAATCATTGCGTTATGATTAAAATGTCTTAAATCAGCTAAAGAATTTCCACTCCGCGTGGATCACCAGCTCTTCTATACATTAATGAACACCTAATCTGGAGGCGTTAATCTAATGAGCATTTAATCCTGCGGTTGGTGGGCGGGAAGCTCTGCTCAGGACCCCCGGCATCATTCTGTAAAATGAACTGGGCGCGTCGTTTCCTTAGAAAATAAAAAAGGATGAAGCCGGACTGAGGCTGCATGCGCACCTTCCCCGCCTGTGGATGGCCTGTCGGGATGAACACACCCTGAAGGCTCCAAGCCCGCAATGGCCATAAATTACGCTCGTTTAGGTGGAGGTAAATCCGAAGAAGAGAAAATGGGTTTTAGTCCATTCTAGAGAGAAGCAGAAAGAAGGATGTCTGGGTTTGGAAGCAGATTTGTCTCCTCAAATATTCAAGAGGCTGAAAAGCTTGACGGCTCCACCTGTCCCGGTCCAAAGAGTGAGTCCTCCCCAACAGAGACTGAGAACAAAACCATCCCCATTCATTGATGCCCCTGCCAGCCATGTGATTTCCATGTGAGGGCATCCTTTAGATCACACCAGCTGTTGCCATGGGGATGAGGATCTTGCAGTTATTGTCATCTTGAGTGAAATATCATTAAGCACAAAACATGACCTAATTTAATTTGTTTCAAAATAGACTAGACTCCTTTTATTTCTACTTCTGCTAACATAGTAGCATAAAAGCAATGCAATATATGGCATTTATTTATTTATTTAAAAAAATAGACCTAAATAACAAATATACTTAGGTTGTACTTTCAAATGCCACTTTACACAGTTTGATAACCATATGCTATTCTGATCTTTCTAGAATAAAAAAAGTTTGAAAATCAGTAATTAGCAGGTGAATTAGTCAGGCTATCTGCTGCACAGGTGCAGTCAGCTAAGGTTGGCATTTTGGAAAAGCAAAATTTGCCTTTTATGGTTTGATATTCACGATGGGGGGGGGTCACATGAGAGGGCTTTAAACTTTGGAAACCATTCATCATTAATCTGCAACAAACCCAACTTAATGCAGGGCTTTAAAATGATTATTTGATCCACCTGTGTGATCGGAAAGATTATATAATTCAACAACAAAATAGCAATTTTGTGATAGTTTTTTTATAACTCATACAAATATAGACTCTATGTTTCTCTCTAAGTCATGGAGAAATGATTCACTTTTTAGGATATTAATCTTTTTTTAATCCTAAATAGTTGACTTTGCTTAAATTGGCTTTTTGTCTTGTTTTTTTTTTTGTTTGTTTCTTGCGTTGACGGGTGAAAACATTGAGCCAACCTGATGATGCCAATTCAAGAACTGGATTTCTTTGTTTTTGTCAGCCTGCATATATATATATATATATGACATCAGATGTTTCATTTGGGATGTCACAAATTTAGAAGTAACAACTTTATAAAACTACAACCACAGTACAAATCGCAATTCTACTTTTAAATGTGTTGTTTGTACTCATAATGTTTTTATTTTATATCTGGAATGTACATTTTTGTTTTGTACTTTGTTAATTTGTGTTATAAACTCATACATTTGTGATTTGTACTTGTCCATTTGTGACTCCTATCAGCAATATGATGATACTTGTGATTCCTACTTGTAAATTGTTGTTTATATTTGAAAATGTGCTATTTGTTCTTGTAAATCTGTGACTCATACTCGTAAATCTGTGATTCCTACTAATAAATTTATGATTGTATTATTGCCAAGCTGTAACTTAAAACCATAACTTTTGATTTTTTTAATCTCACTAATGAAACATCTGATGTCACACGAGTTGACAGGAATGGATCTAGTTTTTAAAGGCTGAATTGAGGCTAGTGGGTGATGCTGCTTTTATTTTTGCTGTTATTCATGTTTTCTTTTTCTGCCCCACAGACATTTGGTGATAATGAAGAAGTAAAGTGCTTATTAACCACTCAACCTTCACAGACTCTTCCCCCTCCCTGGACTCAAATATTTTTGTAAGCTTACTTTCACCAGTTCCAGGCTCTGCCATTGAAGCCCACCTACCAAGACTTATAAAAATAAACAGAGAAGACGTTCCAAACCCCTCGCCCGTGTTTGCTTTATCAAATGCCCAAAAACAGCAAGGCCGTCAAGAGAGAGCTTGACGACGATGTCACGGAGTCTGTCAGGGACCTGCTTTCCAATGAGGACGCCTGCGACGATTCCTTCAAGAAGAGCTCGCTGATTGTCGACGGCCCTGAAGGCGAAGGCAAGGAGTGCGATGTGGAGGAAGGGGCCTCGGACGGCGAGGATGAGGAGCGCCCAGCCTGGAACAGCAAGCTCCAGTACATCCTGGCCCAGGTCGGCTTCTCTGTAGGCCTGGGTAACGTGTGGAGGTTCCCCTACCTGTGTCAGAAGAATGGAGGCGGTGAGTTACTCTCAGCAGGCCTCATTTACAGCGTTACTGTGAGCAGTTAGAGAATCCTCACACTGAGCAGCAGTAATGGGAGCATGCTGTAAGCTTCACAGCTAAGGGGCTCTATGTGTCCATCGCTGGGAATTTGTTATAAATAAACCAGTTTATCAAATTAAACATGAAAAGGGTTGACATTAGGGATTCCTCAAAAGACTAAGTTTGGCTCCTTCAAGCATTTATCTGTCCCTCAAATGTACTCACGTGTAAATCTAAGCTTTTATTCTGCACACACTGGTCTTTCATCCTAGTGTGTCTGTTCAATCTCTGGAAAGCTGTAAGGAGTTTTACCAAAATGAAATTATGAAATGTTAGTCTTTGAAAGGGCCATTGGGCGATATAATGACAAAGCATGATGGGAGTCAGACAACAGATTAGCCAAATTACACACTCAAAGGTGTTATTTGGGCCAAAGAAAAGTCAGTAATTATTGGCTGCATGAGGAATAGCACTGAGTTAAGGCTAAAGGTTGAAACTGGAGAGAACTTTTAAAATATTTCATGCTTCAATCTCATGATAGTTATTTAAGACTTTTCATAAACACGCTTGGTTTGTTTATAAAACAACATGTGAATTGAAGGAGCTAAAAGTCCCAATTTTTAGATGATAATCAGTATTTGTTTTATTCACAATATATAAGCTAAACAGTAATGTATGGAGTAAAATTACTGTCAGTATTTGTACGTGTCAAAATTGGAAATGTAGGTCGATGAATTTCTCTACATTTAAAAATTATATTCATTCCTTGTTTTCAATTAATGCGACATTAGATGTTTCATTGGTGAAACATTACAAGTTACAGCAATAAAACCAATAGAAATCATGAATAAAAAGATTTTAGGGGTACGAATCACAAAGGTTTTAGTACAAATCACAGATTTACAAACATGAAAATTAATCTAGTTGTTCCAATCACAAATTTACAAATAAGAGTCACAAATTTATATGTATGAATCACACGTTTTTAAGTTTATATCACAAATTCCTAGTATAAATGACCAATTTAACACATTAACAAGTAGGAATCACAAATTTAAAGGTATGAATAACATCTTTATATCACAAATACAAATTTTTAAATGTCTGAGTCGAAACAACAAATTTATGAGTGCAAATCACAAATTTTTCAGTTTATATCACAAATTTCTAAACATAAATCCTAATTGTTTGAGTACAAATCATAAATTTCTGATCAAATATCACAAATCACTGGTACAAATGACAACTTGATAAATACCACATTGAGTAGGAATAACAAATCTATGTAAATTTTATGATTTGTTCTCTTAAATTCGTGATTTGTGCTCGCTGTTTTGAAAAGTTATATTGTCACCAATGAAACATCCGATCTCGCGTGTAAATACGAGTTGTTACCAAAGAAGAAGGAAAAATCGTAACTTTATTCACGTTATTTATTTACCATTTCAGAAACTTACGCACAAGCTTTTATTGATAGATCTTCCCCCATGGTGTTGTAGCAGGTAAATATTCTGACGCCAAATGAGGCTAATGCAAATCATCTGACATTTTGTCATTTATTAGTCTAAATCACAGAGAAAACATAAAATGTTTAGAAAGTGTCAATAATTGTGTAATATAACACAAATCAAAAGACATAAAAAGGAAATAAGATAACGAAGCAATCACTTTCTTTACCTTTAACTCCATAGTTCCTGGTTTATCGCTGCCTTAGGGGTCGCTGTGACAGCTCCCTGAAAACACTGAAACTTAAACTGTTGCTCCTTTTGAAGACAATAATCAAATTTGTTTCTAACCAATATTATGTTTGGACTGTATTTGGTGGGAAGTCTGATCAGTCTCACCCATGTTTCCTTCATAAATTTAGTCCCATGTTTAATTCACAGATTATTTGAATTATTAACATTTAACATGATTGTTTCTCTGTGTTTTAAAGAACAACTGTTTTGTCTTTCTTTACTTGATTTAGTGCAGAAATCACTTATCTGTTGATTCTATTTTATTATGGCCTCTTTGTATGGAGGATTAAAGAGGACAAAATAAAACAGATAATTAAATGAAATATTGAATTAATAGGTGTAAATGTATAATGAAGTAATTTAATGACTCCTTGAAAAAAAGAAAAAAAAATGTTCTTTACACTTTTTTATTAAGTTATATTTTTTTCATTCATCTCCTTTTACTGCTTCATAAACTGACCAAAGAGGCTGACTATGGGTTAGTTTAAGGGACACGGTTGAAAAAAAGTGCATTATGGATTTTTTTTTAATAAATTTTTAACTAAAGCGTTAATTTTGACAGCCCTATAATTTACATAATAGATTTTAATATATTTAAAAATCATTTATTTCATCACATGTTGATTTGATTTTGTCCCCTTCAGCCTTCCGTAGTTTTGTTGTCAGAAAGCTGCGCTTGTAAGTTGGTTCTCTGCTGCAAATGTGAGTTATTCATGTTTAATTCTTTCTTGACTTCTTTTTGGCATTTTATATAGTTTTAATATTTGGCTCTTGAAAATATGAATGGAAAATAATTTAATATTAAAGGGTGAAGTCATATTTAATATTAACAGGATGAAAGATGATGTAATAAATATATTCTGGATATATATTTTTATATATTTATTCTAAAAATCAAGGCATCATAACTAATAGTCGTAATAATACTTTGCTTAGAACCAGGGTTGCAGGATCAGGATCTGTTAAGCATCAAGGTGAGACATGAAACATTAAAAACTGATATGAAGAATCTGAAAAGAGTCTGTTTTAATTAACACTTGTCTGTTTTAACCAGACAGCTTTAAGTTGTAGAAAGTGTCACATGACCTCCTGGGTTGAAACATCAGGTAAAAACACATCTGTTTACTCGTTTAAAAAATCAGCCATCTTTTTTTTTGAAAACAGTAATGCAAACAAGTTACTCTCAAAATGAGAGACGAAATGAATGCGTCGTTGGAAGGAGCTGCATGCTCTTCCCACCTGGAGATTATACAAATCTGTCTCCTGCTTTATGAAAGCGGATTAAAAGCAACTGACAGAGACGAGTTTGTCTGGAAGGAGACAGACTCTTAATCTATAGGTGTGTTACTGCTGGGAAAGATGATGTGTCAGAAATACGTTACTCACCTAGCTCAATAACATTCCTGTTATGCTGCAAACAATCATGTAAAAACAAAAAAACACTTTCTCACACATTTGCAAACATAAAATTTATTTATAATTAGAACAATATAAGAAATCCAATTTATATAAAACATAAGAACTGAAGACAATATCCTTTTAAATGTTTCATTGACCTAAGAAAGCCGATATCTGTTGAGGTTTTATTTAGAATATTAATTGATTAATTAAACTGGATAAAATGACCTAGAGGTGTTGTGCTCCACGATAAGAGGCCTCTAGGAAGAAGGTGGTAGCAGTTTGTGAGTCCGGTGAGACTTTTAAAGAGGTCTCAAAAGATTTGGACAGTTCATCTTCTTATCGTTTGTGAAATAGTTTAGAAAAAAATAACTTTTCAAAATGCCTAGCTTGGGTGTTCACACAAGTTTACCCCGAAAGCAGCCTGTGAGATGCTGAAGGAACTCTCCTCAAGCCAGAGGATGTCATCATGACACCTGCAGGAGGATCTGTTCGTGAGGCTGCAGAGGTGTTAACATAAGAAAACCCCAGAAGTTATTTAGCTGTTTAGAGTGTCACAACTGTTGGCTCAGCTAGAAAAATGCATTTTTGTTTATATAGATGTTTTTCTATGAATTAAAAAAATCTTTTTTGTTGTTGTTTCATTACAATAAATCTTTTTTATCTACCAAATTCAGATTTGCTATTGATTTGCAAATATAAATAATGAGCTGCATAGGATTTTCTGATAAAAAAAAAAACAACTTCTGTTTTCAGCTCTGCTTTAAGCAACTTCTTGAATCCTGCTGTGCTCATCTATAATTTGATTAATTATCATCTATAATTTGATTAAAATGGCAGCACTGGGGCCTGTAAGCAGGTCTATCCCCATTTTACTCAGGACCTTTGGCGAGTCGGTAACGTTTTACCAGACAGCTTGTTTCCCTCAGTTTGATCTTTGAGGTACACATTAGGCTGAGATATTTGGAGTAGACTGAGAAAAATCCTGCCTGAATGTTTCTCCTTTATCCAGTGATAGAAGCACGTTGGCCTGTATTTCAACATCTTACTGCTTTTATTTTTGGTTTTGTTGCTCGGTTTCTTTTCTGTGCTCTTGGTCAGATCACACATTGTTCATGTTTTCAGACACAAGTAATACAATGAACTCTTATCCTGTTCTTATTTATTTCTTGCAATTCATTTCAAATGAACAAAAAAAAAATCTAAAAGGTTCAAATAAAAAAGATTAGATTAAAAACCCCTGCAGATATTTAACATGTGCCTTTATGGAAAGAATTTTGTTCCATCATTTTTCGGCAGCCATGTTGGATCTAATACAGTGGGAGCCGCATATGGAGTGAACTTTGTTCCATTATTTTTAGAAGCAAAGAACACATTCTGTAAAAGACAAATAGAAAAAAATGCAATTCAGAAAGGAGTCCTAGGAAAAGACTTTATAAAAATAATTAGAAAAAAAGGTTTCGAGAGCAACTTTGCTGTTTGCACAGTTTTTACTTTTATATTTTTCTTTCATATGTCAGTTTTTAAATGTTTGTATTTAAATTTTCCAATTTAATTTTTAAAAATGTTTCAGTAAATTCACTAAAAAGTCGACTTGTTGACTAGTTGCTTCCATGAACACCTACTAGTTTATTCTATGATCTAAGTAGAGCACATGGTAAAACATCTGGAATCATGAGAGAAATATTTCTGTTTGGCATAAAAAGGATGTTATGATTCAATAGGATGCGATTAAAAAACAAAATACACTGACATCATGAGTTGGTTCATAGGAATGAAAAATAAGCAATAATTTATCCCAGGAATGAAACAGAAAAGAAAACAAACCAAAAAATAAAAACACTCTTATTAGGCTGTTGGCTTTATTGAAATCTGTTGAGTTTTATCTTCCAGTTCAACAGAGACCAATCAGATTATCCTTTAGACAACCAGCTGCACGTAAGCTAACCAGAATTAGCTGTTTTGATATCAAAAACATGTTGCACATAACACATCCTCAAATAAAGAAAAGGCTTTGATGGAACACGCACGCTGCTTTTCTTTGGATTCTTCAAATCTGGGAGGGACAGCTGAAGTCAGGAAAAGTTTTCAATAAACGCCCGGCCATATGAAACAATAAGATCTGTTGAAACAGACATAATACGACCGACCCACCAGAGTTCACATCTGTTGTTGTGGTTTGTCCACGAGACACGGAGGTCCGGCTGTGGCTCCGCAGGAGAGAGTAGTCGTCTGAGAACGGAGAGTTTGATTCCGACCCGAAACCCGCTGCCCCCTGAGATCCAGTCCCTCCATGAATGTGTGACTTTTAGCACGTCGAACGGTTAACATGTTTATAAATGCGAAATGTTTCAATTTAAATCATGAAAATAAGACTTTTAAAATCAAAAAGACTGAGAGTAGCTTTGCTAGATCTATTGAAAGAATAACTTTTGAAAATATAGTCTTTGTGAAAATATAATTTGAGAAATAAAACATGAAAACAAATTAAAAAAATAGATTTGAAAAAGCAAAATCTGGGAAAACTCAAAACTGTTTTAATGGAAACGATACTTGACTGAACTCTTGTTTATAGTTGAGCCTAAAGATGCTTTCCTATTGTCACTAGCCACTGCTAGCAATAAAACATTACTGTCTGAAGAGGCGGGATTAATCAAAAGGGACAAAAGTTGACATGAGCTGCAGAAACGGTCCAGTAAGAGAGAATCTACAGGAGCTGGAGGGCAGAGAAGGAGCATGGAGTCATGGTGGGGACATAGAGGGGTCTCTGCTGTTAAATCTACCCTGATAAAACGTTTAAAAGGTTCCTGTAAAGTTCTTCACATGCACATTTTTATAACTCAAACAGCACATATGAGTTTATTACTCCTGTACTTCTGGGCCGAGTCTTGACCTGATGAATTTGGAAGTAGTAAAAAAAAATGAGGTCATTTGTCTTACTTGATCTTTTTTATATCTGTATATATTGGCATTCATTTGACACAGCACTGTTCCTCCAGTATTTAAGGCACAGGTGTCAAACTGGTTCCAGAAAGGCCCGTGTGGCTGCTGGTTTTCTTTCCACCCAAGCAGCAGCACACCAGACTCCATTCATCTCATCA
>JAUZNJ010034033.1:0-12900 GCA_034780135.1 Jordanella pulchra | reverse complement strand
TCGAATTCTACAGGCATTTGAAAAATATGTAAGCATTTGGGAGCGCGGGCGCTCCCATCGTCCGTAAAGGGTTAATGTCCCCTTTAACTTCGGAACAGTATTTCTAAATGGTGATTCTGAAAAGCTGCAAGTTAATCTAGAGAAATATCTAAAAAGGGTGTCACCCAAACAAAAGCAATTTAGAAAGATGCCAGTCTTATAGGTTGCATTATAACTCTGAAGGAGGAAAGAATGAAATGTTTACATAATGCTGAGGTAATGTGACTGCCTTGGTTCAAAAAGGCAGGAAAGCATTTTAATGTTTTGAAAATGCTTTTTTTTAGGAATCTTAGAAAGCTGTTTTTGCAGAGAAACGGCTGAAAATATATCAGTGTCATGTTGGGTTTTAAGCTTTTTGCCCACATGTAGAACACCAAGACAGGAGAGCGAAATCAGTAAACGGAATCTATTAAAGTAACAATGAACAACGGAAATGCAATGAAAGCCAGGTCCAGGGAAAACTGGCTGGGACTGGAAACAGAGCAAAGGGGTGAGTTCAGGTGGAGTGGGAGACTGGAGACTGGAGGAGCGGATGAGGTTTAGTCTTACTGTTAGTTGGATGATTCTGGGTTTAGGAGGGATGTTGTGGATGTCGGGGGTCCGAGTCTCTCTTGTGGGTCCAGGAGCAATGGAGGAGAGTGGACAGGTCGGCTCAGGTTCAATGGAGACACAGAGGAGTGACTTAGCTGCGAGTCGTGGGAACCAGGAGATACTTGAGAACAACAGAGAGATGGATCTAGGAGCTCGGGCAACCAGTGGGTAAAATCCACGACGTCACAAGGAGGGCTCTGAGAACAGGGAAATAGCCAGGGTCTGATCGGTGAATCCAGGATTTCCAATGGATCATCTGAAGGCAACAGGGAACAGAGAATAAGAATTACTAGGAGGCTCAAGACAATGAGGAGCAAACGCAGAGACAAGCTCGGGAGGCTCTGTGATACCAGTAGCTGGCAAACACTCGGTGCCGAGGAGCTGGCAGCTGTTCCTTTAGTACACCGGCTGATGAGGCTAGATGAAAAACAGCTGTGCCGCTGGAAACTGCACCGCACTCCATCGAGGACCTAGCGCCATCTGGTGGTGGGAGAGGGATAAGGCACACTGGAAAAAAACGCACCACAGAAGACAGCAGACCTCAGATCATGACAATCGGATCATAACTGGATAATTGGTTTTAATCTAAATAACAGCATTTGTGATTGTCATCACGATATCTGTCCAAAATTTACCCTTTTGTCCATAATTTTCACCCATTTTGCTTCAAATCTTCCTAGTGATGGCCTTCCCTTGCAAAGATTCATTGTATAAATATTCTGTTACTGTTTCAGAGTTATGTCCAATAATGCTAGGATCAACATCCCCTTCTAAATACCTACAGTGGTAATGTTTTCTTTTATCTTGAGTATATGTGAAAAAAACAAGCTGCTATCAGTTTTTCTTGACAGAAAAATTACTAGCTTCTTTCTATTACATAATGGTAACATGTTACCGAACAAATTATATTATACATTTTCTTATACACCATAACTGGTCCTACAAATCCTGTTGTTTACAAATATTAAAGTTTGAAATAGGAAAGCTAATAGAGGTACTGAAGCCGATGAATTGAAGTGGAAGCAGACAGAAAAGGACAGGAAATGTGAAATAACATATCATTTATTAATCAATATAATTGAAGCTGACAAAATCATATGTCTTCTGTGACCTGTGGGAGCCAAAACACTGGGAGGAAGATTAAGGTAAGCAAAGCAATTGATAGTGTACTGCTCAGCTGGAGACAAAAACACTCATTTTCTTGCATGGTATATATATATATATATATATATATATATATATATATATATAAAACTGGTACCTGGCTGTCTTTGTTTCCTCATTTAACAAGAAAACAACTGGTTTTTGTTCCATTGAGGATGATCTTTTAAAGAATAGCTTTTCTTCCATCCACGCAACTTCTTTTATTTTCTGCTGCATTTGTCTGTTATGTTTCATTATTTCATTGATTTTTACACCATAAATGATAGTTGTGAGCAAGCTCTTTGTGGAGTAACACAAGTATAATAAGCTGGTATTAGCTTGTAATTTAGTGGTGCTATATGCTCAGGGAGCTAGCTGGCTCTCAGCCTAGCAGTCACATGCTGCACGTAATGAGGCAGAACTGAAGGATAGCGTTTACTTGGTTTTAACACTTTGATTGTCATGTTATTGAGCCTAAAAAAGTTTTTCTTCTAAACAAGAAGAAGAGTAACAGCCTTCTTTCTGCCAGCGCTGACAAGCAGTGTGCAGCAACAATTAGGGGAGGGGAAGAGTTGTACTTAAAAGTTGGAATTAAAAATGTAGCAATAGTCAGATAGCAATATTTTCAGTTTTAAACACAAACGTTTAGAATAACATTTTAAACCATGTTAACAGAATACTACAGCTTATTACTGTTTTCTTTTTCTTTCTTTCATAAATTGTTTGGCATAGAACAAACTGCGTATTGCTATCCGTTGGTGTCATTTAATTACGCAGAATCTAAATCCCTTCTAAATAAATATAATAAAATAAGTATGTCTTCAAGTAGTATTTAAAGATATAATATTTGTACTTTTATCATGATTTAAAGATCAGAGTGGAAGTTAAAGTTAGAAGTATTGTGTCTCCAAATGTTACCTTCTCTTTTAAGATAAACGTTTTTTTCAGTGTTCTGGTTGAAATTAAAAATTATTTTGGAAAACTTATCTTTAGTTATAGTTTGAACATGTCCCATTAACTGTGAAAACTTTGTCCTGGTCTTAGTCTACCCCTCAAGCTGGATGTAGTTATCAGACTTGATGGTGTTCCCAGGCTAAGAAAAAAACTGGAGGGAAGATCATGTGGCTGAAAAATCTCCATCACAGGAGTGAAGCCCAGTTATGGGCTTAACAGAATGACAGCTCAATTTGTGACCAATGTTGTAGAAAGCAAGGTTCTCCGTCCATTCAGATGGAGACATGCATTCTGCCACCAGGCTTATCTGGCATCTTACACATAAACATGGTAAATATCACCTTTATGGTGGATTTATGCTCCAGTAGATACACAACCCATAGATCCTCCCATAGCTACGCCCGATCTCCCGCTGAGACTCTGAGAGCAGATGTAGTTGCAAGCTTGCGGCCCATGGACATGATGATGCTTTATAATTATCGATATAAACAGATTGTGCTCTGAGTTTAACCTGCCATGGGTGATGGATGGCAGCCGAGTCCTGCAGTACAAACTGCCAAATAGAGTCCTGGTGGCCACACAGGGTCAACTGCATGAGGAGGTTTTAATGAGAGGGGCTATCCAAACAACCTGGGTGTCCATATGTCTGCTCTCACTGTTATTATATCATGTATATTGGGAAGCGGGAAGCTACAGAAGAAAAGCTAATCTCCTCAGAAAAAAAAGCTTTAAATAGATCAAGAGGAAATTCAAGAACTTTGAGCTGATTTGAAATGCATGATGGCCTAAGCCAACATTGTTTCACACAGACAATAGTGCATGTATTGACCATTAATGAGAAAAGATACTTTTTTTTTTAACGTTTTACAGCACTAGTGGCTTGTTTTTCTGACAGTAGGCTGACAGGAAAGGGGGTATGAGAGAGGGGGAGAGACATGCAGGAAAGGACCACAAGGCGGATTTGAACCTGGGTCGCCCGTGTCGAGAACTAAGGCCTCCGTACATGGGTTGTGTGTGCTAACCACTGTGCCACCTGCACGCCCAGAGAAAAGATACTTTTTTATCAATATATTTAGAATTAAATCATCGTTGGTGTGGTCATCCACAGTGCTATTTTTAAAGAACAAGATGAAGTAGGACATAACTATGAAAAGGGTGACAGAATTGATAAATGTCATTATGTCCAAATAAAACCAACCGTCAATCGAGTCAACCTGTCAACCCTTAATCTCAGTATGAATTCAGCTGCCAGAGTATTATGTTTTGCAATAGAAAATTTATAAAGAAACAGCTTTATGAAGACCAAGAAACACAGTAGACAGGTCAGACGTTTTAGTGAAGCAGAGTTAGGTACTCAAGCAAATTCACTAGGTTGGAATATTCAACCGAGCTCTTTTCAAACCACTGTCTGGAAATATAAACGGAATAGCATAACTGCAAACCAACCAAGATGCGGCTGCACAAAGATTGCATTAATCGAAGCTCTGAGATCTCTTCTATTAGCCTCACTCACAGTTACATAGACGGGTCTTTGACTTACTTCTGCAGATCTCTGTGCCATAATACAATCTTTTAATTCAGATGTGCTGCCAAAGGAACAAATCTAAAACATCCAGGGCAGTGAGGTCTGAGGAAAAAAGGGCTAAAGATAACTCCAAGACACAGTAAACATAATGAGAAAGGTACTATAGTCAGATAAGATTAAATTAAATATATTGACCTTGATGCACAAAGCCACTTGAGGAGGCAGAATACATCCTAAATATATCCTGTTAAATACGGTGTAGGCAGCATTGTTGGTGCTATACAGTGTGTGCAAAATTATTAGACAAGTTGTATTTGAGAGGACTGAACAATAACTATGTTCTCAATCAACCCAAAAGACAAAGCTTAATATTTTTGGAAGTTGGAGTGGGTCTTTTTTAGATGTAGCTTTCTTAGGAGGATATCTGTTTGTACAGGTAACTATTACTGTGAAGAATTATCAAGTCACTTAATAAAAAACATATATATCCATCTCACGTGTTTGTTTTTACCAGCTTAATTAATATAACAATACAAAATTTAGAAATAAACATTTTTGACATTCAAAAACAAAACCAAAAAACAAATTAGTTACCAATGTAGCCACATTTTTTAAGATGACAATTAAATCCTTCCATCCATAGATTCTGTCAGTTTGATCTGTTTATGATCAACATTGCTGCAGCAGCCACCACAGCCTCCTAGACACTGTTCAGAGGTGGACTGTTTTCCCCGCCTGTAGATCTCACACTTTATGAGGTAGCATAGGTTCTCTATGGGGTTCAGATCAGGTGAACAAGGGGACTATGTCGTTAACTTTCCTTTAAGACCTTTGTTGGAGTATTTGGATGTATGCGATAGATCATTGTCCTGCACAAAAATGATGTTTCTCCTTGAACAAAACCGACTTCTTTCTCAAGACGCTTCTTGTGACCTTGTTGACTATTCACATTTAACTTGATCGTTCGGTGATCATGCTTCAAAAGTTTGTCAGTTTTAAAACTGCTGCATCCCTCTTAACATCTCTTAATTGTTGACTTTTCAGAGTGTGTCAAATCTCTCCTCTGACCCATTTTGTCAAAGGAAGGAAGTTGTCTAACAGTTAAGCACACCTTATAAATGTTGTTGATGTCATTAGACCACCCCCTTTTCATTAGAGATGCATATCACCTGATTTACTTAATTAGTAGTTGGCTTTCAAGCCTATATAGCTTAGAGTAGGACCGCATTTATGAAAAGGATGATGTGATCAAAATTCTAATTTGCCTAATAATTCAGCACACACTTTTTAAAGCACAACATGCCTACAATAAGATTTGATATTTAATACATTTTTACTCCTCCTAAGATAGCCAAGTCTAAAAAAAACCCACTCCATCTTTAAAAATATTAAGCTTTGATATTCGTGAGTCTTTTGGGTTGATTGAAAACATAGTTTTTGTTCAATAATAAAAGGAATCCTCTCAAATACAACTGGCCTAATACTACTGCACACACTTCACTGCTAACTAGTCCATCACCAGATAGAGACAAAAAGGACAAATGACCACACCCATTTTTTTGTCAGCATATATTTACTCATGTTTCCTAAATTGTTCTTTTTTAGTTACACCATTTTAAAATTTCTATATGATTTTTACTCCAACTGCAGTTACATGCTGGCTTCCATTTTCAATCAAAAAAAAAAATAAAAAAAAAAACAAAAAAAAATCTACTGCAAATGGAGGCATCAACAAATGCTATTATTTTCACTTTACTTAAGCTGAATTACGGTACTAAGTAGCATTTTGAGTACCTACTGAAAATTAAGGGCTTTTATTCTACAGTGTTTGAGGCAATGCTGGGAGAATACGGAGACAGATCTTGCACTTAGTTGAACCCACCGTAACCCCAAATGACTGTTATTGCAGGAAACAAGTCCTGAGACATTTACTGTGATCAATATGGTTGGTAATGTACATGCCTTGTGAGGCACTGTGGCTTTGGTAGGTTGTAAAAAAAAAAACATGTACCAGCAAAAAGCATCTGTAAAAAAAAAATTAAAACTGCAATGGAAGTTGTTTGTCATTCTTGGGGGGGCAAGTAGTCTGGTAATTTTTCAGCTGTCCCTGCTGGCACTGTGATGAAACTTTTCGTTTTAAATCCAAAAGACAAGATTGTCTGGTGTGTATTAACAGTCTGAGAGGAGTCTGTGTAACTGGACTCATGCCCTCCCTCTCATCTAATATTCGGCCAGAGGTTATGTAGAATTCCTCGGGGCATGTGCCTGACATTTGAAGGTAGACTCTTATAGATAGAGTAATAATGTCATGGGGGCAGTGGGTATATTTTTTTGTAAAACAAATATGGAGAAACAGCAGAAAGGCAGTCATTGTCAAATGTTGAAAATGATTTAATCTACAGAGACAGATGCGTGCAGATGGAAATAACTATAACGCATATTAAACCTACAGTTTTCTTTCATTTCAGTGAATCTAAGGATTGTACACAGAAAAAAAAAGCCCAGTGTTCTGCAATCATTGCTCAGATGCCCTTGAATAAGGTTTCTTTGATATACACACTTTAATGGAAGTCTTATAAATGTTTTACATTATAGTCTGATACATATTGATTTTGTTTCCCTTGACTGTAAACTTAAAAATATATTTTTTCTCTTTCTCTAAAGGATCCTTTGGCATACTCTTTAATGGATAGGCACCAGTTGTTTCAGACTTACAAAGCCCTTAATGGTTATGGACTTCGACTACTAATAAATTTCTTATATAGCTTTTATTTTCTAAGGTTCTTTCAATGTGATGCAAGAGAGAGTACCAAAGTGATTAGTTTAGTGCCCCTGCTACATTCAAAAAAATCCTACGTGGTTACCTACAGTGATGGCCACCTTTCAGCTAATAGCCAACAGCCAATAACATCATTTGGTTTGACAGCCTAACATTTAGGCTAAGTCTGAAAACCTTCTACAAACTATTTAAGTTTGCATATATTAGATTTTAACAGCTTTAACCTGTTAACTGGCCATTTAATCACAAAAAATCAATTTGAAACACCACTTTTCTAAATGTTTTTGTCCTACTCACACATGAACTTTAAACTTCTTGTTTAGATATTTCATTTCTACCAGCAAGCCATTTTCCTTCCCATTAGATCTGTAACGTGTTTGTACTGAGGACCCAAAATTCAAACCAGACAACTGGGAAAAGTTTAACAGTTTATTTTGAAAACTATTACAAACTGGAGCAGCAGTGGGGATCTGCCACAGCACCTAGTTCTTTTGGAAAGATTATAAGCATTAGTGTTCGGCCCAGGGTGACGAGCTGATTTGCAGGCAGGAGAG
This sequence comes from Jordanella pulchra, assembly GCA_034780135.1. Taxonomy (NCBI): domain Eukaryota; kingdom Metazoa; phylum Chordata; class Actinopteri; order Cyprinodontiformes; family Cyprinodontidae; genus Jordanella; species Jordanella pulchra. The sequence goes on along the minus strand of JAUZNJ010034033.1, from coordinate 5,315 downwards.
TGAGAGTTACTGACCTCAGTGGGAATGGAGGATGAGTCCAGAGGTACGGCTGTCCAGCCAGCATGTGAGCGGTCTTGTTCCTGTAGGGAGGGTTAGCCGGTAAGTCTTCCAAACAGCACCTTTAAGGGGAGCAATCTTGATCAAGGTTAAAAAGAGCAGAGGTCAGAGCCGGGAGGTCAGCTGACAGAAGACAATCCAGTCCGTAATCCAGAATCAGACTTGCTGACCTCTGATCCCATAACAACAGGAGATAAGATGTTCGAGAAGTATCCAGTCCATAATCCTAAATCCGGGCAACTAGGAGGCAGGGGTCAGAACCAGAAAGCACAGATCCACAGGGAAACAGGCAAAAACAGGTCTAGAAGGGGAACGGGTCGTAACAGGCAGGCAGGCAGAAAAGATGCTGGAAAACTCTCACCATAGGGCTCGAAATAATCTGGCCTCAGACTCTGGTCAAAAAGAGGGTTATAAAGGCTGATGTGCGGTTGGAGCTGATTAGAGTGATGAGAGCTAAGCAGGTGGGGATGATCAGAGCATGACTGATTCATAAAATCATGAGTCAGTGTGCCTCAGGAAAATGAGAGTTTGCTGGAAACACGAAGTCGGGGGAAGCCAGAGGCTGGAGAAATGGTGTCGGACGTTAAGAAGCCCACACAGGATGTTGAAGTAGAAGTAGCAGCAAACCAAGAGACTAAGGTTGGAACAAGTGAGGGAGAGCCTGATATAGAGGTTACACAAAATGTTGAGGAAAAAGGAGCATGAAACATGGAGGAGATTGAAACCAGAAGTAGGGAAACATTCTCACACCTACTTGGACTTTCTCACCTAAATGGTCCTGCCCATGTCCTACAATTAAACATTGTGATGAGGCCTTCATTCAGTTTTGCGACAGTATTGGACCCTGCCAAACAGCGCTCTCATCCTTTCCAAAAAATTAAGAGGCGCGATCATTTCAAAAGAAATGTTATGAGAACAACCCATGGCTGGACTACTCACCAAGTCTTAATGCTATGTTCTGTTTTAGCTGCCGTCTTTTTTTGCATGAGGATAAATACAAAGGGTGCAAATCATGGAAATCAGAAGGAGTTAATCGGTGGAGTTAATCTGGAGAGAATTAAAGAGCACTGTGCTTCAGAATCACACGTGTGATATGGTGAGGTGGAACAACTTGAAAAAGTAATCACTGGCGACAGCTTTTAAAATGGGCGACCATGCATCACACGCTGCTAAAGACAGGGAAAGAGAAAAAAATAGAAAAAACCTGTCCTGCTTACTGGCATCCACTCTTTACCTGCCAAGACAGGGGATGCCTTTTAGAGGAGATGATGAGACCATGTCCAGCCAAAATTAAGGTAATTTCCTAGAGGTGGTTAAGCTATTTAGCAAATTGATAGTGTAATTAAATTACACCTGGATGCCATTAAAGAGAAGCAGGGACCTGATAGAAGACCCCTTGTCTCACTCCTCTCCAACAAAAGTCAGAATGATATGATCAAAGCTTTGGTCATATCATTCAAACAGGGAATCAAAAATGAAATCCAAGAGAGTAAAAGCTTTTCAATTCTCATGGATGAAATCATGGATGCTGCACACACTGAAAAGGTTTCTTTTGTGATCAGGTATGTAAATATATGAGAGCTTTCTTCAGGTTTGTAATGTCCATACCACAAGTGGAGATGCACTTGAAAAAATAGTAATAGCTCTACTGGAAGAAAATGACCTGAAGTTGGAAAACATCTAGGTTCAAGGATACTATGGTGTTGCAAATATGAGCGGATGCTTTAAGGGACTTCAGGCAAGAATTCTAACACGAAATCCAAAGGCCCTATATGTACACTGTCAGTTACACTGCCTTAATTTGGTGTTAGTTGAAAGTGCAAAGTCTAACATCTGTTTTGTCAGCTTTTTCCACTTAGTTGAAAAACTTTATAGTTTTGTGGCCAACTCATCCAAACGACACTCTGCATTTATTGAAATGCAGAAGACTATGTACCCTGATCAGTGTCCACTGGAGCCGCAGAAGCTGTCAGACACATTTTGGGCCTGCAGAGAAACTGCCCTTGGCACTCTGAGGAAGGTTCTCCCAGCTGTCCTGCAGTTTCTTGAGGAAATGATACAACAAGACCCACCAGACTCTTCAGCAGGTGATGCATTGATTCTTCTCAAGAGCATCAACTTTAAATTTTGCCTGTGTCTGGAAATCTGCTGTCCAATCTTCCAGGTGACTGCAATGGTCTGATGCTTTTCAGCAGAAAGACATAGATCTAGCGACAGCATACAAAGTTGTTGATGGAGTTTTGCAGAGGCTGGCCTACAGCAGAACAGAGGAGTTTAAGAAAATCTTTAAACAGGCTACAGAGAAGACCACCCAAATGAGATTTTTCGTAGGAGGAAAACGCCAGCAAAGTTTAAGGTCACAACAGCAACTGCTGACCACACATTCCCTACTTTGCAAGACTACTACCGTGTTAAGGTGTATTACATTTTTGTGGACACAATGACGCAAGAGCTTCATAGATGCTCTAAAGCTGAAGATAACTACACATGGAAAATTCTGAATGCCCTTTGTTGCCTGACAGTCCCAGAGAACAGGAAAACAGCCCAAATTCCAAAAGAGGCACTGTAAGCTGTTAAAAGGCTCTGCAAGTTCTACAACATTGAAGAGAAGAAGAGAAATTGCATACAGAACTAAAGGTCTTCCACAGTCCATACTCATGCCCTTCACGCATCACTGTGACATCTATTCTTTCAGTGGTCCAAGAAAACAATGCACATCTGGTTTTCCCGAACTTGACTGAGCTGCTGAAGACTTATGCCACTCTTCTAGTTTCTACAGCTACCGTTAAACGCTCTTTCTCAAAACTCAAACTGGTGAAAACAAGACTTCCCAACCTTTGCACCAAAGATAGATTGTCAGAGCTTCTTTTACTGGCAATTAAAAAGGATATTCCTGTCAACCTCAGGGAAGTCATTGACATTTTCAAGAGCATGGGCAACAGGAGGTTGCTGTTATAACTGCACAAAACACAAACAGACACTGACAGAAAAAGACACAGAGAATTATAGACCCACCCTGTCTCTATTGTCTTTCTCCCATTACTAATGTTACCCTTTCAGTGGCAGTTATTTATACAATATAAATACTTGTCTGTTAATAAATACAGGTTGAAACCTTTAATCTTGAAGTCCTGTTTCTGTTTGTGGCTTTGAATGAGCAACTTGCTCAGCAAGTCGTCTCCTCCAAAGTATCAGCAGTGTGGCAGGTCATTCACAGTGAGCCATTTTAAATGTTAGTTATCCTTGCATCTTGCCTGAACACATACCACTTGTTTAATCACCTACTATCTCTCCCATGTTCCTTTTAGTGTCTACATTATCAGATCAACAGAGCCCACCTCCAGCAACACAGCAGCACCAACCCCCTCAACAGAAGCTGTTCGATCTACCAATGAGATAAAACACGGACTCATTTTGCTTTGCACTGACCTCTAGCAAATATGTGAGTATGTGTGATATGCTGTGTTGTGATTCCATGTTACATTTTTTATATTATTGGTTAGCACATTTCAGCTGGTTGTATAGCAAGGTATGTTTCTGTATGGTGTTTTAAATCCATGCTCCATGGGCCCCTTTTAACTTTGAGCACCTGCCCCCTCCAATGGTCTCTGCACGGCCCTGGTTGGAGTGAAGAGGAGCCACACAGTTTAAGTTTACTGGACTCAGATTATGATAAAACCAGCTGAGCAATGGATTAAACAATAAACCAAACCGGTTGGCAGAATGTTTGGGACACGGGGGGATTGCCGCATACAGAAGATTTCATCCACCATCCATAATTTATCTGTTTTCCCCTCCTGTGGTCACACAGCAGTGGAAGCATTGCCTAGTTTCATCCCCTCTGGCTGTACTGAGCGCCGGTGAAGCAACACCAAGCTTCAACGGTCACCCTGGTTCCTAACAGTCTCCGTAAAACACTTATTATGCCCAATATGAATAAATGAAACCCCATAACTTGCCTGCAACCCAGTCACACCTGTATAATCTATTGTTGGCTTCTTTCCTTTCTGTTAATTTTCCTTTACCCACAAAGATGCTGCAGAATCCACCTGCTGTTTAATAAAAAACAGAGAATATAGTCAGGGATCAGAAAAGTGAACATGTCACTGCCTGGTTGAGGGGCTATAATGACGAATTCAGCTGTGGAGATTTTAATTTTGGTAGAGCTCTGGAGCTTTTTTTCTGGAAAGCCCAGAAAATCAATATTCAGACCCTGTATATTTGAAAAGTTTGTAAAAAAAAAATGGTCCAACATATATTTGTTTGTTTGTGATATTGTTTAAAAGATTGTGTGAGTTATTGGGGGACTTTGTTTTTGTGTTTCTGAATGAAATTAAAAATATTTCTGATATATCCTTGTAAATTCTTTTTTACCAACTGTTGTATGTAGAACTCAAAATGCACTCAGGAGACACATCAGGCATGAAAATGTACAGTGTAAAATCGAGTTAGTTATCTTTACTTCAAAAGGACCAGTTACATATACAAAAATAAGTACAGTGAACTAGATATTTAGGTTGTGCTAACTAGAGCTCTATTTGTAGAGTATACCTATACATTAGTTTAATCAACCAATATAATCAAATATTATTTACTTTATATATTAATTCTGATACACCTTTGTCTCCATGAACACTACTCAAAATAAAAATTGTGATATACTAAATTGTATGGGAAATTTACCATTTTGTCCATTCATCCATCTTCTGCTGCTTATTTGGGTATATGGATGTTTTTGGATTTAAAAAAATCAACAGAGTATAAATTAATGTGCAACTTAAAAGATACATAGAAGAAAAAAAGCCAACCACAACCTGCAACAACTGGAGTCATGCTCACAGTTCTGTGGTGAAACAAGTCAAGGCAACTGTGGGAACCTCAGTACCTGTGTTGTCCGCTTCATTTAGCCTCGCCTCTCACAATGTGAGTATCCAAGCCGGAGTATGGAGGAGTAGTAAGTTTTATGTCTGCTTCATTTGGCTTACAGAGACTCAAAGGTCTCTGTGGGTGTTCTGCGTTTATATATGTCAGGTATTGTGGGGGGGGATTGTGCATGTATGTATACACAGTGCATACAAAGACTAGTGTATAAAAAGGCTGATGGACGAGGTGGAACAAGGTTTATTGACACAACACCTTCATGTTTCACAAGGCCATCAGTCACACTGAATGTCCGTCTGCTATTTGAGGCACTTTACACACTCACCCACACAGACTACCCCCCCCCCACCCACCCACCCACCCACCCACCCACACGC
>JAUZNJ010034032.1:0-12900 GCA_034780135.1 Jordanella pulchra | reverse complement strand
GGATGGATGGATGGATGGATGGATGGATGGATGGATGGATGGATGGATGGATGGATGGATGGATGGATGGATGGCATGTACGTGATCAATCAATAGTGACAAAGGCCCAAAATACCTATGATGTCTATCAGAGACAATGGCTGAAAAGAAAAAGAGTAAATACCACTATTACAGATACGATATGATCACTTAAACGTTACAGATATATCCTATACTTTTAGTTAGGGAACACACACTTTTACTGACCTACAATGCATGCAACAGTGTGTCTGAGGATTTGTTGACACTTTCTGTCTCTCCAGAAATTTATATGGTAACCCTGCCAACCCACGTCTGTCTTAAATACGCTCACAGCTGTCACAGTGAGTGCCCAGTTGGCATTATTCATTCACCTTAACACCAGATAACCATGACAATGGGAATCCCGGGGTCGCATACCGTAGTTATCGTTGTGGGACTGGCAGAACAGCAGCAGGTTAAAATTAGATTTATTTTCATCAGATAAATCCTCTGGGAAGGACCTTGGTATTCTTTGATAGAAAAGTCCAGGGCAGCTGTGCATGCACCTTGTCCCGGTGTGCCCCCTTCAGCAAGCAGGAAATGGTGCGTGTTGAGTGTGAACACTCGTTTAGAGATAGCACTGTTGTTAGCAGCTGCCAAGTGTGAGATGAGCTAAGAGGTTTGTTGTTTAAACTGTCAAAACCCTTTTCTTAGCTCGAGCATAACAAACAATGGAGGCAACCACGGCCACAGCACTTGGCAGATTTTTTTTAATCAGCAAAGAATTTTGATAAAAGCATTAATAACCTTGACACAATATGAATACAACTAATTGCAGCCAATTGTAGCTCCTTTAGTTCACATTTCATTGGTCAACACCAGGGCCTGCCCAAAGCTTAAGCAGCTGCTTAGGACCCTGGGGGGAGCCCAAAGAAAGCAATTAAAATATATATTTTTTCATTTTGTTCTTTTGCATGAATAACAATTTCTCTTTTCAAAAGAAACAAAATATCTTAGGGGCCAGGTGTGTTCACAGACGTCATTACGCAATGGAAACACTCGCAGAGGATGCATTTCACGTTGAAACTAGAGCCTTTTGAAAAATAACTACATAAAAAAAAGCATATTAATGCAATTGTAGATCATCATCCTTACTAATAGTATCTATCATAGGGACTTCTGATGCTCTTCCAGTTTGACTTGAGATTCCTCATCAAATTGTTTTATCTATACTCATCTGTTTCAACCAAAATTGCAGTAAAATATGATTGTACAAAGAATTTAGACCAATGCATAACACACTGACCTTTTCTTATTAAAGAATATTGGAAACATTTTATCTCCCCTTCACAGTCAGGCCCCAAAAACATCCTTAAATACTAGTCATAAATCTAGAAAATACATCAGTTTTTGTTTTGGTCATAAATACATAAACAAGGCATGGTGCCAGGTGGATGCACATATGCCATTACGCAATCCAAGTTTTGTTTTGGAGGATCTGTTTTGTTGTTCATCTCTACACAGATTCTGACCTGGATACTTTTACAGTTTGCAATATTCATCAGATGATACCAGGATTGTGTTTGGAACCACAGCGACCCACTGAGTATCTACAACAAGGATGCAAAAATAACTCCCTCTGTTGTGTGTGGAAGGAAGGAGAGACTCTGTAAGGTTATAGATGGAAAAACCTCCAGTGGACGATACTGTGGAAAATAACAGCCTCTATTTGTCTTTTACTTGGTGTGTGACATCAGTCTGTGTGTATGTGAGCCATGGGCGGTCCACTGAGGATGGACTACTTTAGGAGGAGAAATTGTCTCCAGCTGAAGCTTAAAACTGGACAACAGTGTGCAACAAAAACCGCTGAGGTGCAGCAACAAAAAGGAAAAGCTTCTAGCAAGCTGAGGACAAGGAGGAGTGTCACAGAAACAAGAACATCTGAACAAGTTATTCAAAAGGACCAGGTAATACTTGCTCAGATCAATATTTCTATCCAGTTTCTCAAAATTGGAGAAAAACACAGTTGGTGCTGATTGAAGCATCTACAGAAGCTTTAACTTCAATTTTATCTGAATCTACGGAAAAAAAAGAATTTTTTTCTTGCAAATCTACTTTAGAAAATCATGTAATTAGCAGATATTATGCTGCAACTCTTGACCTGGTCTCTTTTGGAAATTTAAAAAAAAATCTTAATTAGATCTACCTGGATAAAAAAAGTGGTTATAAATGGTTATATAAGTCAACTGAGGGCATCTCTTTAATTTTCTGTCAAGCTCTTCTCAATGTGCACTCCTTGGGCCAATTATTAATGATATATATCAATGATACGGATCAGGACAAACTAAAAGCTAATTTCCATTTTCATGCTGACAATACTGTGATGTGGGGTCTGGCATCTGCACCTTTTGTCCTTCAGCAATCTTCAAATATTCTTCAGTTCTCTGTTGTACTGCAGCTCAATTGCTAAAAAGCAAACCACATGTTATTTTTCAACTAAAACTCAACTCTTTAAGACTTTGAATTTCCCTTCTCCCTCCACCCGGCATATTTTAAGGGAGTCTGATAACAAATGCCTACAAATCTTTGACTGATGAATCTCAGGCTGATCTTTAAAAGCTGAAACCAAGGATTTCCTTTTACAAGTCTTTCTTTGAAAGGCTAAACAATTTCTTCAAGGTATTAAAAACTACCATTTGGATTCATTTATATGTCTCTTCATAATGAGTACAACTTAACGCACGGCTGTTAAATTCTGCTGATTCGACCACAATTTTTCTGTTTTTGTTTTTTCTTGGAAATCTTATATCCATTAAAAAAGCAAGAGCTTAATATGTTTGTTCACATAATGACCACAGTAAGGTGGCAACTGGAGGGAAACATGATGGTGGGAAAGTGCTGTAATGAGCTGAAGGGAGGATGGTTCAAGAATAAAGCCCTTTGCTTGTGAAATTAGCTCTTAAATCAACTATATTTAGAGAAAAAAAAATCTCAAAGTGTGTTTGTATAAATTAATTATTGAAAATGTTGATATTTTATATATAATATGCCTTATCTTATACATTGTATATTAATTTGAGGATATAAGTTGTCATGAATGTTTGTTTTAAGGCCTAAACTGGTGCAGGTGTGTTTTGTTTTTGTTGATCTAAATGATTTTATATTTTAAAACAGGTTTAAATCAATGCATGCCATGTGTCTGATTCTGATTGTGCTCCAAGGGCACCTAATATACGACATTCTAAAATAATCTCAGATCAAAATAATGTTTTAATGTTGTATCACAACACTGAGAGATGCTGAGTGAATATCTGTAAGCTGCTGCACCTTCTGACCTTATTTTGACTAATTTCAAGACAGCAAACACACATACACAGGTTCATTGTTTTTTGTTTTTTTTTAGATCTGTACAAGGACTTTTATTTTCCAATAACATATATGGCTTATCTCTGACCCTACTCATAAACTTAACCATTGCTAGTGCATATCTACCCCTAAAATGGATTCACACTGTAACCAGGCTTTGGTTGTGTGTGTTCTCATAACATTGTTTATGTTCAGAAAAGGGTCCTTAGACTGTAATAAATGTCTGACACACACATATGCACACACCTATTACATGCTATTGTTCAACTGTCAGCTCAGAATCTCTCTTCTTCTCCTTTCTTTCAGATCTTGTAATTAACAAAGAAGATCGTCACTGCTGACCATGGATCGCTCGGCGCAGGAGCTGTTCCTCAACTTCATGATTGTCTTAATCACTGTACTCCTGATGTGGCTACTGGTAAAAGCCTACCAGGACTGAAACATGGAGCAGCGAGGGGGCCGAGAAGCAGGAGGCAGAGAGAGTAAAGGGACTGATGGAGAGAGTGCAACGTTTAAAACTGTTGGTGTTGGATAGATTTTGTCTACACTCAGTGTTTACATTTATTTCTTCCAGTTTCTTAGTTTATAAAATCCTGTTTAAATCTGATTGGGATACTTAATATATTCTGATTACGTATAAATTGTCTGAGTTGCATTTAGTTTCTAATATTGTAAACAAGAGGGGGAGCCTTTGAAACGTTATATGTGAATGAAATTAAAAACAGCCTATAAACAGTACATGTCATAGAGCCGTTATATAAATTTATACAGTAAACTATTGTTGTCGCCTCAGTTTGCTTCTTTGACTTTTGGGTTTTTGTTTCGTTCTTCCAGCTAGTTAGATGTTCAGTTTTTTTTTTTTGCTTTTTCAAACTGGAAATTATTGTATAAAAGGCCTTTTTTTTAACAAGTATAAATAATTTTGCTTGATTTTATTTACCTAAAAGAACAAAAACCAGGGCATCCATAATCACATGGACGTGGGGTAAAATAAAAGCATGCTGTTTAATGCGAGTGTTGACATGACATTTTTTCCATCCACTCATTTCAATATACCATTTACAGCAGCTCTTTAACAGCACAGAAAATTTTTAACAGCAAAGACTTTAAACAGATAATCTCACTGAAGACGACTCGACACAGAAATACGAATGTTTTAGTTACTGCTGCATCATTTAAGCTGTCTTTAAATAATTCACTGCTTTCTTCATCACAAAAAATCTGCTACTAAAATAAAACCTTTAAAATACTTTAATATGGTTCCTCCATGGGAGGATGCAATAAACATTAGGTGCTTCAGTAACACATGAGATAAAGAAAAATAGTTGTGATCTTTGAGAAAAACACTGATTGTTATTCTTATTGAGATGTCAGCCATCCACAGGGTGCAAACATTTAAAAGCCTGGAGATATCAACGCAGACATGCACATCTATGGATGAGGGGAGTGTTGATTGAAGGTGATCATTCTGCCCATGGGTCTCTGTATCTGTTGAAGCTGATGATCTGACAGTGGAACTCGGTGAGTCCTCTGGGCATGGGGGTCACTTCCTCCCACTGACTCCTCCCGCTGTAGTACACCTGCTCAAAAACAGGCAAAGAGGAAAGAAAGTTCTTCTTTTATCAAGTTTTGACATATTCTTTTAAAAAATATGAACATTTAGATGCATCTAAATTCATTCCAATCAACCACAAAGCTTTAGAGTCCTTATTACCAATAAGGAGTTTTTATGGAACGATTCTGGATTTATACTAAAAATAAACATTGAGACTAAGATTTGATTGTTGTTCTCAGCTATAAAATGAGCTTGGCTTGAGGATAGCATCATCATTTTGAAATGCTAGCATGTTTTTGACATCTTTTAAAAAAGGATTGCCTCTTTAATAACTTTTAAATGTTGAATTTGATCATTTTTTTCCATGTAAAATCTTTCATGTACTTCTTACTGGTTCTATTTATCATCGTTGTATCTATTTAGAAATCCAAAAACGTATCTGATTTGAGTTTGTGCAGCTTGGTTTTTATCTATTCATTGAATTATATTTCAGTTTTCTTTGATTATTTCACTGTTTTATTAGCTAGCAGAATTATTGATATTTCAACTAAAATAACTGTTAATGTTTTTGGTTTGGTTTATTCTTTTGTACAGAATTTCTGTTTCCATCCTTGATGCTTTTTGCTATTTTTTTTTTCACTAGAGGGGGAATTGTTTTATTTCTGTTATTTATGGATAACATTTGGATAAAAACTCATGACATATGATCAGCAATTTTTTAGTTGCATGCATCTAAACCCAAAGATGTCAGTTTTATGTTACGCAATCCATTCTTTTAGTGAGCACATATAATTCATATAATAGTAAAACTAATAATCATTGTCATCATGATATATTTTAATAAAGAAGCAATCTAAAAATAAATGAACAAATGACTGAAAGATGTGGCAGAAAGAAGAAAAAAGAAAGGAAGGATTTGGTGATGTTGGTAGGTCTAACGTTTGATTTATGTATGTAAATGTTTAAGATTTTAATCCCATGATCTTTTAGTGTTTTTGAGTTTGCTTTGTTTATCTCCTGTTATTTATATTCTGTAGTTGCTGTCATTTCAGTTAACTCGCTGTAGATTAGGTTAATAGGTCCTTGTTGTATTTATTTCATCCTTGTATTTCCTAGTAGATTTTTTTTCCCCTCTCTTTTAGTCCCTGTTCATTTACTCAGCTCTCTCTACCTTCATTGGTCTTAGCTGCTCCTTATATCTTCCATTCTTCCACCTATATATAAGTCATCTTGTTGATCATTGTTCTTTGCTGGTTTCTTCTGTTACTCTGCTACATGGTCAGTTATCAGTTTGTGCTTCTCGTGTCAACTGTAAATCATTAATTAGAGAAAAAAAAAATTGTTCTTGCAGTTAAATTAATACTGAATGAAAAAATATTTGTATTATAATTTTTCTAACAGGAGGTGGTAAAGTGCAAATTTATAGTAGATATTGTAGAATTAATATTTTATGGCCTTTAATAAGATTAACATTTTCTGGTTTGAATGTGTTTCACTTTAAGTCACAGATTGGATCTGGAATCAGTAAGATCTTTTTGTGCAGAGCATTAAATGTACTCTGGGTCCATTAGGGATTGGAAATATAGAAGTATAAATATATAAGACGTTTACTTCTTTCAAGCAACTGAGGCAACAAAGGTTGTCATCCAGCTGTTTATAAGCTATAAGCTTAATAGGAGAGTTTGAAAAAGGCTGAGTAACATTTTTAAACAAACTTGCTATGTCGTCTGTTCTATAATACAAGTTAGAATAACATTTGAGAATTTTGCTGTACTTTGTGACTTTTGTGAGTTTTTTGGGGGGTATTTTGGGATATCTAATAAATTTATGAATTCTATGATCCACAACATTTTACTTTGGATTCCTCCTCATGCCATCAGTTTTAGTAGGTATAGTTAAATTCACTGGTTTTGAAGTTAGTTTTTTACTGCAGATTCCAGTGCAGCCGCTCAATGGTTTAAGGGTTAAAGTTTACCTGAACCTCGTCTGTGATCTCATCTGGAGAGTAGTCTCCGCCCAGAATATAGATCCTGTCCCTCATTCCGACGGCTCCTGCGTTAAAACCTGCACATTCAAATGAGCCCTCGCCCTTCCACACACAGGTTTCTGGGCAGAAACTGTAAACCTGAGATTTAAAAAAAAAAAAAAAGGATCTAAAAAAACTATTTGTCGGATGCAAACAAAATTGTATCAGCTAGTGCAATTATACAGCACAGGTCACCTTGTAGGTTGACAGATCGCAGAGGTGAAGTGTGTTGTTTATTGACACTGCCTTCACCAATGTGGCATGGAAGAACTGCCCAAACTCTGCCACTAGGCGGCTCCACTGGTCCTGCTGGGCGTCGTAGCAGAAGAAGCAATCGAGTGAGGGATTGAAGGAGTCTGTGATCTCCACCTCAGACCCAAGAGTGTAAATGACGTTGCCACAAGCACTGGCCTCTGGGTAGAAGATGGCCGTTGGCAGATGGCTGACAGAGCACCAGCTCTGAGTCAGAGGATTATAATAGTCCACCTTTAAAGCAAGATGGGACATATAAAGATAATGCTCCTCTTGCAAAAACTAAACAGATAGCAATGAAAGCTTACGCTAATCATGGAGACTCTTTTATACCTCCAGCAAACTTGGGGCCTCCCCTCTGGTTCCCTTGGTTCGTCCCCCAATCACGTAGACCCGGCCCAGGCAGGTCACGGCTGTGTGCATGGTTCTGGGCTTCAGCATGGCCGGTGCAGGTGTGCAGGTCAAGGTCACAGGACAAAAACACCAAACCTCATCAGTGGCGTTGTGGTAGGATTCAGCCACATGGAGGCGAATTGCCCGGCAACAGTTCCCCTGGCAACCACCTGTGATAAACATCTTAAAGACAACAAATTAAAGAAATTTTCTTGAACAATATGAAAAATATAAAGAAAAAAAAGAATATTTGAAAGAGAATCAGCAACATCTGGGATTATTTTATAAATTGACTAATCTTAATTTTTTTGGGGAATTTTTAACTTCACCAGTTAAAATAAGCTATAATCCAAAGCCTACCTTCTCTGCATAGCTGGTGAGGTAAGACCCAGGTGGATCTGGCATACAAGCCTCCCCAAACTCTGTTTGCAGCTCCTTCCACTGGTCTGTTTCCAAACAGTAGCAGAAGGTGTGGCGGTTCTCCCCATTCTCCTCTGTCTTGTGAATGTAGATGTAGCTCTGTGTGGTTGCTGGCCTGGCATCATTCAGCAGGCCATTGTACTGAGCCTGTCTGCTTTGGGCCTCTGATAGGAGTGTAAGACAGGAGTCGCTGCTGCTGAGGAGTGGATCTGAATCATGCAAAGTCTATGGAGCCAAAACAGACAGCATAAAACTATAATTAGAAGAAAAACTGAGGTAAATTAATTAAACGTATGGAAGTAGTTGTTTAAATGATCTAAACTGATAATAGAAAGGAAACTCATTTCCAACAGCCACACAGCATGATACTGCCAACACTGTGCTTGACAGCTGCAAGATTATTCTTAAGCTTGAAGAAGGTGACAGAGGCCCTGGTGTTCCAGCAGTTTCTAGTTCATTAGAGGCTTAATGCTGTGTGGTTTCTAGAATTTTTACAAATCTTCAACCATTTTCACTGTAAATGTGGTCTAACCAGACAACAACACCAAATACATAAGGGATCACTTGGACCTCAGCCTTACAGAAAATACACGGACTATGTCAAGAATTTGGATTTTCACCAGGAATTCGTCAAAAAGAATCAATTTACATGAACTCAGCTAATTCTTCTAAAAAAATCTAAAAAGAAAATCCAGTGGGGAAGCTTAATAACGGCTACAAAGTGAGTGGATGAGATGTAGCACTCCTAGGAACAGTTAAACAAATTAGTAATTGTCCAGATAAGAGGATATTGAAAACATTCACGTTTCTGCTCCCAATTCCATTTCTTTGAAGTTGTCTGTTTTGTGATCTTTACACACCAATAAAACCCATGTAAAACATTATATTATATGAACCTAAAGCAGTTTTTTATTTGTAATGTGTTTGAGCAAAACACATTACCAGTATATCTAAACACATACAGTATCTAAACAAAACTTGTTAACATTAAAAAACTACATCTCAAAGTAAGATTTAAGATGAAAACCTGAAGTGTTACTGTAGCAGATCACAACATAATAGCTCAGTTAAATCCTTGCCAAAACACACCTCCATCTTAAAGACAATATGTGGTAAATCTACTCTAATGTCAACCATCCCAGCAAAGATGATTTGTACCTTCAGGGATGCTGCAGGCAGGTGGTGTAGTCGGGTCAGAGACATCAGTTCTGAAAGCAGGTTCTGTCTCCCTAGCAGGTCATGGTGAATCCATCGAAGAACAGACATCACTACTGCCTCCTCACTGGGAATGTTCAGAGCATTCGACCTCAGGCAGGCCTTTAAGACATTCTCCTAAATAAGGCAAAAAACCATGAAACAACAAGAAAATTACAATTGAGGATTTGTGTTGAATGATTTTTAGGATAAAATGCATCATTATGGAGTCTGAAGGTTGAGGCTTAAAATTTTCAGAAGAATAGAACTGCTGCACTTTTCAGCGTGTATTGCAGCCTCCATATTGATGATCACCTGCATGTCCAAGAACTCCGGTGTTTTAGACAAATCGAAATAGTTCCCAATCACAAACTCGCTGGAACTTTGAAGGAGAGAGGCTGAGCCATAAGCCTCTGCCAGGGACAAGAGGGTAAGACAATTAGAAAGATCCATCGTTCCAATGAGGAAGTCACTGCATGCTCTGGACAGGACAGGGACCTAAAGACACAACAATTGAGATTTAGGTTTATTTATCCTAAAGAATGACAGCTTAAAGTTTAGACCAAATTTAATGAACTCTAAATCCAACACAGGTTGTGCATGAACACAACACAGACAGTGGAATGAATCACCACAAAACTAAACATGACATAGAATAACATGTAAGACAGAACATCTAATGGTTGCTGTGTTACCTGCAGAAAAGAGGCGAGCTGGAACAATACGTCAACATTGCTGTCGGTGATAAGAATCTCTCCAGAATAGGCAAAATTCAGGAAGGAACCCACAGCTTTGGGGCACTGATTAGCAAGGTTTACGGAGCCATCGTCACGTTCTCGCATGTCAACTTCAAACATGGCTCTAAAAACAACAGGAGTGCATACTGTCATGTTAGCAAATGTGTGAAGGACAAGGAACAGTTTAAACCTCGTCTAATACTAATATTCAGGTGCTATGGATTCAAACTATGTGTTCTAATAACCCTTGGAAGGACTTTTACTTTAACTTTATTTTCTATAACTGAAGAGAAATCTAAACCTGACATAAATGACAGAGAGGAAACTGAGAGATGTTGGTTGATAGTATTCAACTGTATTGTGATCTTGCAATGTATCATTTTATTTTGCAGAAACTCTCTAAACAGCTCACAAAGAACCATGGACCATGTAGCACCAGAAGGTAAATGGAACTATAAATACAGTGTAGTCTTAGGTCAGAATCAGAATCAGAATAAGGTTTATTGCCATTGTTAGTGAAGGAGTTCACAAACTATGAATTTTTTATGGTACAATCGTGCAACATAAAACAGATAGTGAACATATAATGAAACATATAACATATAATGTAGAATAAATAAAATAATAAAAATATCTAAAACACTGTGGTTATAAGGCATGCAATAAAAAAGACTAATATATACACAAATAAGCATAAAAATGAAGAAATATAACGGCAAGTAACAAAAGAGCAGCATGAGGTGTATTTACCATGTACATTAGCAGCAAAGTGGGCATAATGACATAGTGCAATTAAAGCAGTGCATGAGAGGACCAGGGCGACCGTAGGTGGCGCCATCTTGGAACAAGGTGAAATAAAACTGGTACAGGTTACAGAAGACTTCGGCGCAGAGCATTGATTTACCTTCCAGCAGAAGAATTGGGGATCGATCGATCGATAGATCGATAGATAGATGCATACATATATACCTACCTACCTGAAGAAATCACTGCTTGCTGCAAGAACACATCTGTGACAGGGGAACTGATGATCCTGAACTATGATGTTGAAATCAAACAGCAGACCTTGCTCCCTAAACGATCTAAGCACACCAAGGAGCTGCAGTCCCTGGGACTCAGCCACTCGCAGCTGTGTTCGCCGCTCTGGGGTCCCATTGCATTCTGGGGTTATCCCAGGTTTACTACCTGCAGGGATGCTGCTGTTGTGAGAGAAAGTCAAACTCGAACACGCCTCTGGATGTTCATCCATATTTCCAGACCCTGAAATTCAACAAAAACAAAATTAATATGAAAATTTAAATAACTAACAAAAGAGTTTGATGCGAGTGTCAAGAGGTAAGAATAAATCATTTATATTTCCCACTTTGAACGGTTACCCTTTGATTTAAAACATTTTACGTTTCCTATATCTAGATAACAAATCGGAGATTCCAGCTATTGTGGATCTTAGTCAGTCTGACAGAACCAGAATCTAAAATCTAAAGAATCTAACCTAACCTACATAACATAACATAACATAACATAACATAACATAACATAACATAACATAACATAACATAAAATAACATAACATAAAAACAGAGATTCCATATTTTTACAATGTTTCAGAACAGAATAACTGAAAAATACCGCAGGCTCCATACTTAAAAAAGGCATCTCCGTGTCAGCACATCGGACAGTTCTCCGTATGGGGTAAACGGTGAACTCTAACTTCCGGAAACGTCAAATCACGCAATGATTTTAAGGGGTTATATATTTTAAATGTTTAACGATTAAATGACACACGGCTGGTCTCTGCATGAAAGAGCTTTATTTCAAACGCATGACGACTCGCTTGTGTAAGCCCGTGATTGCTAGCTAAAGACGCTTAAACCATGAGACCAATGTGTTGCGTTTGTTGAAATTGGAGACCGCAAAGTCAGCTGGGAATTGTAGTTATTTTGAATTCATAGCTCTACGTACACTCATCTACTGTGTACTAGTGTGTGTATTTACAACTAAAATTCTGGAGAAAAATTTTACTTACATAATTTCCCCTGTATACCTAAAAACAAAGTAAAAAAAACATATAAAAGGTTTTCACTACAATTTGCCACAATCTATGAAGGAGAGGAGGAAAAAAAAGACGAGATGGAAACAGCTTAACCTTGGAAGAAAATGTGTTCTACAACACAATAGCTTAGATTAGGGTATATTTCTATTCTAGAATGGCCTAGTAAAAGTCCAACTCTAAATCTGTTCCGTGCTTGAATACTAGATGCTAATACATGTACTTTATGTAATTGAATAGAGCTGCAATTTTAAAAAGAGAAATATAGAAAATTGTCCTTCAGCTGTTTGCAAGAAAACATAAGAAAACATAAAAGACGTACAGAAAAAAATAAAGCATAACCACATCGTCCAATTCATTTTGAAAAATAATAAAATAACCATGTATCCTTTTCTTTTCATTTTACTTATTTGTTTGTGAGTTAATAAAATAAATTGGAACTAGATATGGTGAGTATTTATTTTATATGTGTGTGTGGCTCTTTGAGTGAGACCTAGTATATAAGTCATATACTTCCAATGCAAGTCATCACTGCACAATTTAAATCATATTTTTTTCCAGCATGAGAAAAAAGATGAACCATCATTTAGTGTGTGACATGAACATGAACAATTTGGAATCCCAAAACTCTGATTTCAGCGTTGATCTGAAATACACCGCTGTCATCTGTACTTGTTGGTTCAGCTTTTACCACTTGATGGCGCTGGTTTTCTATTGGTTGTGCGTGGGGGGAAAGATGTGTTATAAAGTGTGATGGAAAAAAAGGAGTCTAAACTGTGAAACTTCTGAAAAAGTTGCATTTTCATTTCATCACCGAATTTATCGCTACATATGATCTATCTATCTATCTATCTATCTATCTATCTATCTATCTATCTATCTATCTATCTATCTATCTATCTATCTA
>JAUZNJ010034031.1:0-28509 GCA_034780135.1 Jordanella pulchra | reverse complement strand
CTGCTGCTGCTGCTGCTGCTGCTAAAGCTGCTAAATATGGTACAGCTAATTTGTACACAAATACAGGTTTCAAGGAAGATAAAAACACTTGACACTGAATTTTTTAAAAGGGTTTGTGTTAAGTTTCACTGTTATTTTGCAAAAGAATGTTAATGGTATTTGTTTTTTTTCTCATGTAGGGGATAGTTTAAAAGTTCTGGATAGTTTTACTGTGTTTTTCCCTCCATTAGGTGTTCCATCAGGAGTAGGACAAAGACAAGTTCAGACAGGTACAGTATTATATACTCTGTATTTATGCAGCTTCCTTTATGTGCCGTTATACTGTTTTATGTGATAAATCTGTTGGATATATAGCAAAATCAGTCTTCCTATTAAGGGTTTTCTGAGCCAATACTATTATTGGATATTGGTCCGATATTACCCAAAAACTAATATCGGAATATATCAGCCTACATCTAAAATTTCTAATATTGATAATCTGATGGAAACAGCATATAACTCATTAGATAACACTGCGTGGCTCCATTGTTTTCATACCCATGGTTTTTAACTCTCAAAGCTGCAATATCGGTATCATATCGGAAATGAAAAAGTTGTATCAAGACACCCCTAGTTCCTACACTGTGCTGACATGGACCTGTCAGTTTATTACAGAGAGAGGATACCATTAAACATTTGGATATGCAAGCCAACCGGTGTTGTTTCTGTCTCCAAACCTTCACATTAGTCTAGTAACAGCTACCATAACATGGCATCAAAATGAAACCGTGAATAATGAGCATACAAAAAGCAGTACAAGGATCTAGCAGGAATGGCAAAGCTCGCATGCCTCGCCTACCAGTGCCAGGCAAGTATGATTTGACCAAAGTTACTGAGTGGCTTAGATCGCTGAAATGGTAAAAGGTGCAACAGGATGGCATCGGGACTCGACCTGGGAAAATTGTGAGTTCGGCACACTGAGAATAACTAATACCGGATCATTTAGTCATAAGGGATGCAAAGCTGTCAGAGAGTTTACCATTAGATACAGTTTTAACACTGATCAAAGCCATGACACACATTAGACAAAGTGAAGCAATGAAGAATCAACAGCCTTTTACTGGGAGACAGCAAGCAGTCCAAGTGGAGGCAATAGACAAATGTAATGCAAAGCCTTTAAAAGCTGCAAAAAAAGAAAAATTACACAAATTCAAGATAGTGTAGTACAAGGGTAGGTAAAGTCAGTCCCCAAAAGCCACTGTGCAGCAGAGTTGTTTTTATTTATCTCTCCTCCTTGACCTCCTTGGCATGTTGGTAAGTTTAGTAGCGGCCCAGCCATTAACCACTTGTTTCTTTCAGGTGTGTTGTAGATGGTATGCATCCAAAAGCTGCAGGACAGTGGCACTCGAGGACTGATGTTGCCGGACTCTGGTGCAGTAAATGTGGAATACTAAAAAACATTTCAGGAGGGAATGCCTAGCAAAAGACTTGGACTGGAGGAAATGTCTTAAAAAAGGACACTTTGCAAAGAAATGCAGGTCTACTAAAAGTGTCCTTAACGCCATTTGGTGGAGACAAAGGGGATTTCTTGGTGATGAAATGATCAGAAAAAAGTAAATGTGTGGAGTGAATCAGTCCATCTTAATGAACAAAACACAGTTTTCAAGTAAGACACAGGAGCCAGTGTCACAACAATTTCAAAGAGCATCTATTCTCCACTGAAACATGGAACTCTGGAACTACCATGCAAGAGCTGTATGGCCCAAAAATCAGACGTCAAACGACTCAATAAAAATCAACTAAAATTTTGATTTAAAAAACAGCAACTTTTCTGAAGATTTACAGCAGAGTACAGGTTAACTCAAACCAACATCAGTCCAAGGTACCTACAAGCAAATGTTGAGGCTCAGTAAGCAGTAGCCACTGTCGAAGGATGGAAGATTTGGGGGAGGTGTTAAAACAAAAACAGTACTCAACTACAGAGCCACACCTCTCAAATATGGCTGCTTACCCACACAACTGCCACAACATCATTCTACTCTTATCCAGAAGTGGCCCAACATCAAAACTTCAAATCCAAACAGAAAGAAAAGAGAAACTGGCAACACCATAGGACCTGTCCACTAACACCCCTCCAAACGGGTCAGAATGTGTGGCTGCCAAGAGAGACCAAAGAAGGAACTATGGTTCAAAAAGCAACTACACCCAGGTCTTATGGTATTGATATTGACGTAGGACAAATCAGGCGTAATAATGTCCAGCAATGAGTTAAGAGTTTTTACAGTAGAACATAATTTTGTGACTTGCACAGTTACTGAAACTAACACACATTGTAGTAACATACAAGACACAGCAAAATACACCTTATGTGACATCATCCGCACTTGTGTCCCATATACTCAAAGGTTTAGACCTGTAAGATTATTTTTGGGATCTTGTCTAAAGGAAAGGTTTATTTTTCCAAATAATAAGAAAAGCAACAAAAAGTTTTAATTCATGTTCAGAAAAGAAAATTTGTATTCCCTTTGGAAAAAGCCAAAGATTGCAGAAGGAGGAAGCCATTATGGATGTCAGTCGGTGTCATTTGTGTCTCCAGAACTCAACAGCTAACAGCAACTCACAAGTAATTCAAGGCATAGTTGAGTGGCAGGTCTTATTTAATATAATCAAATATATTATAAATAAAATAATCAAATCTGTAGGTCACGTCTGATTCGAGTTAAGCCATCAAGTCAAAGTCCTGCTAAAAACCATTGCAAAGCACCAATTTCAGGTTTTATTTGTGAAATAAATAGAAACCAGGTATTTCTTTCCTTACATTTCATGTTCATTAAGTGTGTGAAATGATAATAAATGAAATAGTTTAAGGGTGATTCATATTTTTTATAGCTCCTGCTGTCCTCTGCTTACCATTGATGAATGAGTGTAATCACACAAGCAGCAGCCGGCAGCACAACCTCCTCATGTTACCCCACAGACCGTGTACAAGCTCATCACAAATAGATATGCCCCTAATCCCTCTCCCAGAGGTCGGAGGCATGTGCTGCAGATGGTACAACAAAAAATTAGGAAGCTGCCCAACATAACTAGAGAGATATTTATTAAACTCAATAAATGAAAGAGGAGGTAGAACTGTGTTGCTTACTGCTTGTAATAAAATAATTTATAACACTCATAAAACAACGTTGTTTTTAACCTACAGGAGTGGTTCCTGGTTATGGCGGAGGATACCCCCAGCAGTACTACCCAGGTACATGACTGCCCTCATGTTTGCACATTAACTTTAAGGCAGATTCTCACCAACACTTAATCTGTGAAATATTGCCAGTGCTGATATGTGACTGATGCAACATTCTATTTTAATGAATTTTTATTTTGATAGAAACTTGTGTCTGATGCAATTGTAAGATGTGTTTTTCAAGAAATAATCAGGAAGGATTTATAATAATTAACTGAAAACTGAGACAGACATCAAACAATTGTTTATTTTGAGTATAACGATTTAAAGATGTATTGAATGTAATTTATAAAATTTACAGATCAAAGGTTAAGTGAGCGAGGAAACTCTAGATGTCTAAACATTGGTGCCTTCCCGTAGGTCTTTATTATAAATCCTCTCATTTTACATAAAAAGAAGAACCACATGTTGAAAATATTTGTTAGCACATTTAGATCAGTCAGATTAAATCTGCTACACTTTTGTTGTTGTTGCCAGTTTTAGTTAAACTCATGTAAGATTTGGCACATTTATATTTTGTCCTGTCCATGGAAGAAGTGTGATTGTTATTTACCGTTTGCAAGTTTGGGAAAATTTGCTGCATCTTACACTTTATGTCCGTCACTGAACCTAAATCCTAAAATGTATTTAATCTGTTGGCTGTAAAATAGCTTTTGATTGAAAATCACAAAGCAAATCTTATTCATAAAGTGGAGGATTTTTTTTTCTCTCTTCTGTTTATAAACATCAGAATTACTTCAGAAAGAGAAATTGATGATATTGGTAACTGCAAGAGATTTTAATGAAGCAAGTTTTTTGTTATTGAAGTTTGTTTTAAAACTTCTGTAGAGTAAAAATGTAGCATTTTGTTTAAGCATTTTACCTGTCAAACTGTTGTGTATGTCCCTTTAAAAAAACAGCACAACTCTAATTAGATGATAACAGTATTATTGTAGATGCATTGGGAACCATGCCAGAGAACCACCAAAACCTTAAAGTTTTGTGTAATCAGTCTTGCAACCATCAATATAAAACACAACAATTCTACACTGCTTTGAATTTTTTTAAATTTGTTTTCTAGATGTCACACAAATGACCTAATAATGATGTTGCGGGTCTCATGCTACACCCCGCAGACCATCAGTCTGCACCAATGATGATGAACTCAAATGCAGATTAAAGTTTTATCTCCAGATAGCGAATTAAAATCTTATTCATCCCATTGTGCAAAAAAAATGCAAAACAGTGTAACTTCATAAACTGCTCACTGACTTCATAGAGGTGACAGTACATGATACGAAATTGTAATATTGTGTAAAGAATATACAGTATAAGAAATCTATCAATCTTTTTTTGCACCTCTTTATAAGAGAAGATAAAAAAAAAGTCAAATGTTCTTTTTTTCTGTTTGCTTGTTTTGGTTTTTTTTTTATTTATTGCCTCAGTTATAACCTAAAAATAGTTTCATATGCATTAAATAAAACCTTTTTTGTAAATCTTTTCTGGTCCAGAAAATCAAATTAGACTAAATCAGATTAAATTAGATTCCATTTTATTATTCCTTTAGTTTCACTATATGTGTATCGTTTCAGCCTCTATGACAGATTTTGACTTGTTTCAGCCTAGATTATGCCTATAAATGAAGCTGTCTCATATTTCTTTTGTTGATGTTGCTTTAGGTCAATATGCACCAGCTCAACTGACCCCACAGCAAGGTACCAAACACCCACATCATCACCTCTCTTCACATTTAATTGCACACTCTTCAAAGGTTTCCACCTGTAAACGGATGTGACAGACGAGATGGTACAGAAAATATTTAATACATGATGACCTTTATTTGTCTAAGAATAGATGCTAACTCAGATCGTTTGCAAGAAGCAGCTCAGTGATGATGGCATTCATCAAATGTAACAAACTATTAGGAAGTAAATCTGTAACTAAGAACTTTTTTAATTTTTCAAATTTAAAACTGTTAAAGAACTATTGGTGGCATCTAAGTTTCTCAACATCTAAACAAAAAGTTTGATTATAGTCCATTCATTTATTTTTGATGTAGCTAATAATGTTATTTTTACATTGTTTAATGTTTAAAGAACTGATTAATGTGTTTTGAAAATCTTTTTTTCACAGCAATTTGATAAATATTAGCAATATTTAATCACAGAATTTGCAATAATTTCTCATCTGACATTAAAATACATCTTAGGCTTAAATAAACATTTCATTATTTTACTGACCTAATTTCACTGAATTTTACTATTAAAAAAACTGAAAAATTTTAAAAACAAATCTGATCTGTATGCAAAAACGGCATAGAGCAAGCAGTTAACCATATTATATTAAAGTGGAGACATTACACATCTTTACAGAAAATAGTTTTAGTCCTCTATTAAAATACAATATTTTATCCTTTGTTGTTTTCCAGCCAAAGCAGCAAAGTATGGTGCTCTGCAGGGCTTCCTTGGAGGAGGCGGAGGTGGAGGAGGGCTCTACAGAGGTGGGTTACAGTCTTTAACCCTCCAAAATGATTAAAACCCCTGGTCCCTTGCTTGCTTCCCAAAGCTTTTTTTCCTCTCCTTTGACTAAATGTCACATTAAACACAGGATTGGATGACTTTGATTCAATTTAATGCACGTGCTGTGAAAAGTTCAAAAACAGTAATCTTAACATGATGATGAACCTATTCCCCTGTTCCCTGTAGGTGGCGCTGCAGGATGCCAGGGTAAATACTGTGGGAGGAGGAAGTAGATGGTCCCCAGATCCAGTGACCTCAAGAAACCATGGTGCTACTGCATGATCTAGAATGTACATTTTATATGCAAACGATGCCCGATTATAAAACCTGTAAAGATGTTTGTTGTTACTTACTTGACTTCAATGTCTGTTTTTCTACAAACCCACCGACCCAGAATTTTGTACATGTTCTGTTGTGAACATATGTTATAGATAGTGCCTTTAATTAATCATTTATGTGCTCCAGTTAATCAGCTTTTATTCTCTGTACTCCACCAAGGGGGGTTAGAAGTGTTCTGTGTCGTTGTGCGTTGCAGCTTTAGACTTTGAGTGAATGTGTGTTGTATTGTGAGGATCAGTCTGACCTTTCTGCTTTAATCCCCAAAACAAGAGGATCTATCTCACCTGTTAGCACAGAGCTTATCACCTTTCAGGGGGGAGTGTTGATTTGGTGGAAGCTCGTCCAAATACTTATCAAATCGGTCCAGTCCCCCCCCCCCTTTCCTCTGCAGCTATTTTTATCCATGCTGAGTGTAAAGCAGCAGGAGATTGCTCGGGCCGACCCATCTGCTCTCTGAGATTTTGCTGATTCCTGTTGCTGCGCGGTGAAGTCGTCTCAGCACTTCTCTGTTCTTTAAGAGACAGAAAGCTGAACACAGTCAAGACATTTTTCAGGCTTTACAGGAGGAAAAACATTTGATTACAAGCAGAAGTTAGTCTGACAAGTACCTTGTGTGTGGTTAAACGTTGAGTGAGCATGAGTGTCTCATTTAGCTTTTTAAGGCACATAGCTGTATTGTTATCAGGAGAGCATAAAACAAAAAAACATCTTTTGCATTTATCCTCTGTTACTAAATATTATCACGAGCTTTGTTTATTGGGGGAGGATGTGTGTTTATTTGAGGCATAAAATCCTCTTGTTTATTTACTTGAGCTGCTTTTATCGAGGCTTTACTGACCAAAGGTTTCTGAGTGCTGTTGCCGACGTGACCGCATCTCTCCATGTGTAACTATGTACTGTATTTTTAACTAATTTTGATGTTAGCCAGCTTCAGGTCCCTCACTCGAGGCTGTGTGAGAGCTGTCTTTGAGCCTCGCCTGGATAGACCCTGTCGTATGTGGCGTGGGATGCTCATCATCTTTATTTAAAACTGTTTTTAGAAGGAGGAACAGTGTGATTTTGCACTTTTTTTTTTTTAGGATCTCCACGACACATGTGACTCGATCCCAGACATCCTGGCAATGTATTTGCTTTAACAGATACCAAAATAAAATGTGTTTAAAGAAGCTGTTTTTTTCTTTGTTTGATTTTTAACAACTGAACTAACTTTATTAAAACCCATCCTATTTTTGTTGCCTCAAGTCATTTTTTTTTTCTGGTTTTCAGTCTAATATGTTTAATTACTTTTCAGTGGCATACCTGAGTACAGATGCACATGCTCAGCTTCTGACTAAGGCTACTATAAGCTCACTTTTTCACATTTTGTCTCAATATAACCACAATTTTTAGTATTTTTTTATGTGAAAGGGAAAAAAAATAAAAATTATAAATGGCTGTGACATATTTCATCCAAATTTTCAAAGGTCTGTCATGGTATTTGCATTTAGCTTAGGATAAGATTTCAGATCCAACATTGTAGTTTTTGGAAATTGGAAATTGCATGGAACAGCTCAGGTAGGAGAAAGGGATGACTAATAACCGTGTGCTTAAAAAAATCTGATTTTTATTGAAGAGTGGCAGGAAGAAAGCAGAGAATGAAAGAAAGCCACAAGGAGCAATGTTTCCATGTTAGCGGGGGCAATAATTTACTTTGTTCAGATGACTCCAAAGGAAACCTGTTAGGGGTCGAAAAGGAGAAAAATTACTTAACTTCACACAAAAAAACCAACAAAAACTAGAGCCAAATTATAATCTTTTTTAATGAAGTCCAGGTCCAGCTGATTAAGAACCATTGGCAGGATTTGAAAAAGGATCTCAATAGACTCTTTATCCAGTCTGCCTGAACCAGGGACAATTTTTGAACAAAGAATTAGCAAACATGCATTAAAATTCTACTTGTGCACATCTGGAAATGGTATGCACCAAAAAAAAAAAAACTTCTGTAATTGCAGCAAAAGATTGTTTAAAAAAGGGCTGAGTAAAGAAGTCTTAAAATGAATACACAACTATATTTTTGGGTGACAAAAAGTGTATCCAATACTTTGCATTGGTCTTGCTGATGAGATTCATTTTGAGGCTTGTGGTTGCAATGTGAGAAAATGTGAAAAGATTTTAGGTAAAAGAGTGGTTTTGCAAGGTGCTTTGTATCTCTATTAGTCAGTATCCCATACTGTAATAAATAGACACAGTTAATAGCTAAACTGGGGGATGTTGAAGTTACTTTTCAATCATTTCAGCGATGTTGCTTTTGTTAATGTAAAAAACTGAAATTTCTGAAAATAAATCAATTTCTCCAAGGGACCAATCAGTTACAGTTTCTATGCCAACCCTTATCATTATATTAAACTGATTTGGTATTATGTTTCAGTAGAGAGGCCATAGGGGCCAGGACCTGTTTTACAGAGACACTGGCCCCTGTTGGCCCTCTTGCACTTTCCTTATTAGAGCACAAGAGGGAGGAGCTGCATTCTGAAAGGACAAAATAAATTACTACATTGCAAGACTATGAGCCTGAAGATGTGTCTTTATACCTCTATAGTTTCACCTCTGCACAGTAAAAACATAGATTGGTCACATTATATGTTACAACTTCTTGCCATACCCATTCATTTCTAAATATGACGCTCTCCTTCTTCTCTTCCTTCCCTACGACAAGGAAATGAAAAAAAAAAGTCCTGAATTAATTAACTGGGGCGTATTCCCTGTTGGCCAGCCTCTGTATATCCCTCTTCAAGTCACTGACATCTCATTGGTCCGCGCTCCGTTGAATGAAGCGCAGCAGAAAGGAGTGAACAGCAGCGGGTAGGAGGAAGCAGCGTGGGCCGCTGCAGCTGCAGGGATCGACCGCGGAGCAGTAAAGCACAGCACGCTGCGGAGGAGCCGCTGGAAGACACGGTTTATCAGTTATCTGTCAACCAGAGGTTCTCCAGAGGAGACCAGAGAAGAGTGGATGAGGTTGATGCTGCTTTGCTGCACCTGGAAGGACGAACGCATGGGAGAGGAGGAAGGTTAGGAGATGTTTTCTGGGGTGTTAAAAATACAGAGGAGGCTGCAGCCTGAGTGGAAATAAAAGCTGAAACGTGTAACGATGTTTGACATCTACTGATCAGAAATGGGTTTGTCAGCGTAATGTCTGCGGGGACGCTGTTTGGGGATATTGCTGCTGTCATGTTTTTCTCCAGTTATTGCATCCATCATGTTTGTGTGCACTGAAGATCCTCACCAGTCTGCAGAAGGAACCGGTATAAACATGTTTGTTTGTGATCAGCATAAAAATGAGCACTACAAAACTGTTAAAAGACGATAATCTTAGTTTAAATTAACTCCTTCAACTCCTCTAATAAATATCTATTTCCTAATTATGGGTTTAAAAAAAATGCAGTCTTCCCCCACCGGAATTTAGGGCTCATTTTTATTAATTGACTTGTTTTGGTTGGATGTTAAATAATTTTTACTCTAACGATCTGCGTCATGCCATCATATTTGCCATATATTGTGGGGTTAAAATATATGACTATCCCTCTCTGATTTATAACAATACAAGCTTTGTTTGATGGTTACTCATTGCATTGCAATAACTCTTCAAGACGTTTCCAGTGCTTCACCTGTGCAGGTCATACTGTGTGGGAGGATGAGGGTGTGACTCTGTTTGCTTTTGCCGTCCTGTGTATAGCAGGGAAGAAACACAGACTCTAATAGACATTCAATTCCTGAAATCAGTAGGTGTTTGATAAACAGCCTGCATAGATTATACCTTTTGATTCATTGCAATTAAGCTGCATCTTCTCTTTGAGATGTACAGTTCTGAAGGAAATGCCGGTTTTCTGAATTTTCAAGTCAAAATCATCCAAACTGGTTCTTCTTTCTGAGGCTGAAAGTTTTCCTCATTAGTAAGAGATGCTCTGTAATCATCACTGGCTCTTGTCACTTAGCTCTCCTTAGTATGTGCACGTTGCTCTGTGTTGTGCCAATACGCAACCTTAAAGAAGAACTGTGTTGTGCAACCTTAGGATTTAAGTCTTTAATAATAAATGAATGATTGCATTAATGCTAATCCATCCCATTAGCTGCTTTAAGTTCTTAAAACAATAAGAAAACTTGGATGCAACATGGTTTGTTAAACTGCTTATGATGGAGGAGGAGCTTTTGGTTGCAAATGCTGTTTGTAAATGTGGTATTTTAGTTTGATTCCTGTTGTGTAATTTACGCTCCGATGGTCATCTGTGTGAAAACTAACTTTAGTGGAACCCTGTGAGGACATTCTCCAAATGTATTCTTCAGTTTCACAAGGTGTGCACAAGGTTTCATATCTATTTATTCCTTAGAACCTTACAGGAACCATGAAATGTTCTTGAAATGTTACCCAAAGGTTTACTTAACATTAACAATTTCTTTACCTAACATTTGGAGAACCCTCAGGCAATGTCTCTGGAAGACACCCTATAGCTTTCATCATGTAATCTTTAGAAAACTCTTAGGGATTGTAAGGATGAACTTTAACAGCAGCCTTCCCCTACAGGATGTTTTCTTTATCTAGTTCCTTTAAAGATAGTTCTCTAAATGTTCTCTGCAGGGTAACCCCGTCTTTCACAATGTAACCCTTAGAACACTTTGAGGGAAGTGCCCTAAAAGTTACTGTAAAGCGACACACACCTTTCATTATGTTCTTTTCTGTTCTGTCATAGATAATTTCTGAAAGTTTTATACAAGGAGAGATTTAACTTTTACACTGAAACCTTTAGAGAACCTTAATACATTTGCTACAAGTTTTAGTTTTAACATTTACAGTGCAGCCTTTAAGGGATTACGAGGCAGTGATACCTATCCTGGTCAGCCAAACTGATACCACCTATACACGACGTATCGGTTTGGTAAAGTGCTGCGAGTCAGTGTCATCAGGTTAGAACCAATCTGTTGACTACGGATGTGACAAAAATACTTCAAGCGATTTACTCTGCTGTTCTTGGTTCCACATGTATCATGAAATACAAAATGACAAAAGCAAATATGTCCTTTTTAACAAGAAATGTTATAAAAACTGTCCACTGTTGAGGTTTCAAAGTTAGATTAATCTCACTTAGGACATCAGAAGAGACATTGTGAAAACATTGCTCAGTTGCAGCCCCCATCTTGCTATTATGCTATCAGAAAAGTCCTGAGACTGACACATTGTAAAGCCTTTGTTTTATCCTGCCAGATCTGGCAGGGGTCAATGGCGGTTTACCTGACTGAATTACACATAGTGTAATATAGTTCGGCTAGCCAGGGTAAGTGGTACCCTAATGTTCCTTAAGAGTTCCCTACAATTTTATGTTAACTTTTTGAAACCTTTGGGAAAATTTATGGTCCATTTGGTAAAGATCAAACCAACAAAAATCCTCTAGATATAACATATAGAACACTTCCAGGGAAGGTTTGCTCAAAACTAAGTTGAGCCCTAGATGGACGATTTGTCACCATCCCTTACCTCCAGCACAGATACTACCAGTTGCTACTGCCTTTCCCTTCTCTGGTGTTCTGTCTATACAGTGTGGTTCCTTTGCTTCGGAGGGAGCATCTCTGTAGGATCTGCTGGACCCAGGGATGCCGGAGGCTTTCTAGTGTAAACACAGTACCATTACTCTCACTGAAATGTGAAATCCCTGTCCACCATGTCGAGGTGAAACGGAAAACCAGCAGACTCAATGGGTTGGTGAAACCTTTCACCCATGATATAGTTACCTTTCACTGCTCAGACGGATTTCTGGCAAGCAAAAACGCATAAAAATGAGATGTTTTTTTGCAGGTTTTGCATTCAGTGTGAAGGTACCATAAGAATTCTTCTGAAAGTATCTTTTGTATGTTTTTTTTTTTTTCATTGTGACCTCCTTGAAACTATCAGGTGATCTTCTCTAAAGGTCCATTGGATTTTCTTGATACTTTCTTATATTATTTTGGAAAATCTCTGAAAGCATCTTTAAGGGTTTCTGCAACTTTTAGGAAAAAACATTTTCTAAAAGTTACAGAAACATCCACTAAAGATTCAAAGCAACTCTGATAATTGGTGTTATTATAAAATCTTGTGATTTAATGCAAAATGTGTTTGAATTGAAAGTTTGTGTGTTTTTGCAATCTTTCAAAAGATAAATTTAGATATCCCACTTGAACTTTATCAGCAGATTATCCAGAAGGCTGGTTATGTTCGTACAACGGAGCGTATCTTTGACAAGCAGTGATGTCAGAGAAGCTGTTCTGTTCGGTGCTTCAGCTGAATCATAAACCAGCTGAGTCAGTTTGCATGGAAAAACCAGATAACCGTCTCATGCAAACTCAGACACAAACAGAACATTGTGTATACTTTCACATCTGTGTGGGTTTAATCCCGTTTTCCACGTGTCTTTGCAGCTGGAGGAAGTTTGCCCGAGTGTGCGGGATGCAAAGACAGGATCTACGATGAGCAGTACCTTCAGGCCCTCAACGCCGACTGGCACACCATCTGCTTCAGGTAGAAAACTGACCTCAGAACAGCGCCAAGGCAGGCAGCCTGATGATTCCCCCTCTGTCGGGGGGGGATTTGATGGAGAGTAAACCATAACACCAGGAGTTAGTGGTGAATGCAACCTCGTTTTCACCTCTGTCTTCTTGAATTAGGTCATTAGCCTAAAGCCACAAAATCTTTATCAGTACGCTATAAAGATTTGGCAGCATATTCATCACAGAGGTGCTGTGATTTATTTATTTTATTTTTTGTTGTATACAACTGGATAGAAATTCCACAAACATTTGAAGAAGTAGCCAGTCTACTACAGTTAAGCTATGATACTGTTTTAATATTTTGAAATCAGTGAAACAACTTCTCCAAATCAATTAGAACGGTACAAACTTTGATTCACAGACTTCATTAAACTATAACATTAATGACATTATAACATCTTCATTAAACTATAACAGAACAAGAATTGAGTTGCATTCAAAAGTAACTTATTAAACCCAAAGGGCAGAAGATTTATTAAAAAAATAAATGCCAAATGTAACGCCTTAATTCAAAAAGATATACAAAGAACACAATAGTAGAATTAAGAAACACTTCTATTATTAGTCAACCGATATTATTTCACTGCTGATCAATTAGAAAAAAAACTAAAAAAAGAAAAAAAAAAATCAGATGTCTAAACTACCCGTTAATGATAAAATAATATAAGCAACACTCCATAGTTTGATCGTTAACGTATTTAGATAAATTTTTCTTTTTTTTTCTTTCTTTTTTTTTAATTAGAATCCAAAAGTAAAAAGATTTAATTGGATTAATTCTGAAGACATAAAATGAAAAGAGATTGATTTGGCTTTATTGACATGTCACTTCAGCACTGAGTTTGGTTGACTACTGAGTCTTGGCACCTACAGCTTTTTAAACCAACAGAACTGGATTGTTCACATGAAGGAATCCAGTTTAAAGAACCTACTAGAAGGTTGGGAGCAGAATGTTTCCCCTGGCGATTGAAGACAACAGTACTTTTTAAAAAACTTCCCATTCAGTAGATGAAATTTGCATATCTGGTTCCAGAGAGACCTTTGCATGCCACGTCCCTCTTTCCACTCCATTTCCGTTCAGTCAACTTTAAAAGTACAAAAAAGCTATTCCAATTTTGGTGTATTGGAAAAAATTAAAGGATCAGCTTCAATGAAAGTGTTTATTTTTTTATATATTTTTTTCCAGTCCTGTCTTTTAAACTTTCACATTCGTTAGGCCGACACATAGCAATAAACATCTTGTCTTTAATTTGCTTTGATTAACCTTAAGGACCTATAAGCCTGTTTAGGATGAGTTGCAGAAAGACTGTGAAATTGGTTAAAGTTCACATCCATGGTGTGTGCGCCTCGTTTACTTATTCCTACTTTCTGACCCCCAGGAGATTATTGAACAAATAACAATATGTTCATTTATAAAAACCCATATTCATACCTCAAAGCTAAGTCTTTGAGGTATAAATACGTGTTGTGTATTTTAGAAAGTAAACCTTAGTGAGCTTAAACATTTCGTTCTGACTCAGCTACTTTTCTTTATTATTTACAGATGGATGAAAATGCAAATTGTTCAGCCTCCATTTTCCTCTCTCACCTCTACTTACAGCTTTTTAGGTCACTCACTCTCTCTAACACTTTGGTATTCAGTTATTTCTTTTCCTTCCGAAATGTTAATGGTCAGTGTGTGAACAACACCAGGCTGGGTTCATGTTTAACCTGCTGTCTGGTTCTGGGTCTATTTCACATTGAATTCTCTGCCATGATCTTGGCTGTTGGTTTTCTGGTTAGCTTGCAAAAAAAACAAAACGCTCAAACTGTCTTGTTAACGGCATAAAGCTTGTGATGTCTGTATCCTCCTCATGAGTGTTGGACATGTTTGGACTTGAATGTTCTACTAAGAACTCCACAGCATCTTCCGCTTCTTGTGACATGCAAGCAACAACCCGCTATTCTTTCAGATTATTTGATTAGTATCTTTTTAACATGTGGTTAGGATCTTTTTTTTTATGTCCTTGGACTTCACTTTAGCTGTTTTCAGTCTTCTACCAGCTAGTCATTGTGAGACCTTAAAACGGGACTGTTTGGTAAATCTTCAGGGTTTATTTCTGGATGATTTTAATAGAAATGCCAAACTTCTATTAAAACCTCCATATTTCTTTCTTTTTTTTTTTTTTGACATGTTTGACTTCTAATGTTTCCTTCTTTAAATATCTGTTAACCATAACCTTAAAGTATTTAGAGGGAAAGACTGATAAGCTTTATTGAAATGTGATCAACGCCGCAAGCTTTGCTAATCTGAATGAGGAAGTTGATTCTTAATCAATGGCCTCTTTCGCTTCAGATATGAACTTGTTTATTCCTAGAATCCCTTAGTGCAACTTATAGGAAAGTTCTGTTATGGCTCCTGTCAGTCATACTAATGATCCACAATCGTTTGCTTCACAAACACGCAGGAAACTGTCATGATGTTTGAACAAGTCCTGACTGCGTCACCATTGTGTCCTGGAACCGAGTTACAGATGTGTTGTTCACCTAAGCTATCTAAGAGCTCAGTTAGAGTAAAATAAATAACCCCACATGCAGTATATTCATACTTAGTTCCAGGGTAGAAATTCTAGTTAATTTGCACTGCAGACAGAAGGACTTTTTATCACCTTGTAAGAAATCTTTTAACATACTTAAATCTGATTTATTTCTTTTAAATAAATCTAATCTTAGTCAACAACAAAACAATTAAGTCAGAATTTAGAGACTGAAGGGCTTAAGTATCAAAGATGGAGTATTGGAGCTTTTCTTAAACCCTTAAACCTTTTTGTCTTTATTTTCTACTTTTACTGTGGTTTGGATGCAGATTTGCTGTTTGCCTGGTGTTCAAAGAGTCACTACAGACCTCAGCACAGGATTCATTAATGAATAGATTTCACTGCCTACACACAATCTCACACCATGTTCATTTTTATTCATCTCCATGTGTTGGTGAAAGCCACACACCATTTGCCGTTGTGCCATTTTCCTCGACTTTGAGCCTCTGTTGGTTTTTATTTTTTAATTATTCAGCAGATCGCAGACCAGTGGTTCGTATCCTAAAAAAAACTGGGAAAAAAACTGTTTTTCCTATATGCTGTTGTTGTTTAGATCAGTTTTCTGTGAGTTTAAATTGTTGATTTTTGTCTCCACCTTTAGAGGCTCAAATTTATCGTCTTCATTGTCTTGATGCACAAGCTGCCATTATTGTCTTAAGCTCAGCCTCGCAGGAGGCAATAATCTGCCAGTTTAGACTTTTTTTTTTTGCTTAGAGGAAGAGAAATTAGAATTAAAAATGTGGTTTTAAGAGCAGGAAATCAATGCAGCTTATGTATTCTTGTTCCTGAGAGAGAAATTAAAAGCAGCTCTTTCTTTTCTCCATTCCCTAACAACAAACCTACCTGTTAAGTTACCAGTGTGTTTTGGCTTCGCTGTCTTTTGGTTTTCTCCACCGCTGAGAAAAGCCAAAGCAGACACAAAGGTTCTAGTGGTTGTCTGAGGAGTCGACTGGCGGACCGAAATTTATGTCGGTCTTTTCTAAACCTGAAAACATGTAACTTCATCCCTTTGCTAAATATTGTGACGTGCTTTTGACTTTTTTTTCTATAAAAGTTCCCACCTGTCTCTTCAAGTTTTTATCATGGGGAGGACAGAAAAAAGTATTAATGGTTTCTAAAATCTGCTCTTATGACGTTCGTTGCAATGAAACTCAGACAATGAAGGACTAAAGTGCCCTGAAACAGAACAGGAGTAAAGGTTAGGTTTAATAAATGAGCAGCAAAGAAAACAAGCAAAAAAAGTTCTTACTCTTTTACAAAAAAACAAATTAGTTTCATTCTTTCTTTTTCCTTTATGTGTTTATGTGTGTTTTGTAGAGTTTGCAGCTCTCTGGTAAACTTACTCCTCGTAAGCGACAATATATTTTTTCTTAAGAGTTTCAGTAGAAAAGTGTGCATGTTAAAATAAATGAATATATTGTCAACAAATACAAAAAAGTAATTGGACTTTGTGTTTTTCTAAATGTGATAATATGTAAAACAGAACGGTTCTTTTAGGTACTTATTATGGTCTACTTCTAGTTGGTGATCACTGATTTCTAAATTAAACCATAAATTGAAGTAAAATATGAACAAACAAACAAAAACCTATCATTCAGTCATTCAGATTTACTCACATCCTTTATTTTGCTACTGCAGGTGTCGCCCCCTCTTGGTTATTTAGTAAAATGCAGCTTTGATTAGAGGCCAAACCCTTTTATTTCTATACAGTTTGTAGCCAGTTATGTGGTGTGTTTAAAACTCTGCAGGGACTGTAAACAGTACAGCCTGCAGATTCATGGAAGATCCAGTTATGCATACAGATCTTTGAGCTTCAGATTGAAAATCTGCAACAGCAAAAAAAAAAAAACTTTTCCAGATCAGTTTGAATTTTAGTTTAAGATTAATACAGGAAACTTGTTCTCAGGGTTATTTGGAAAATCATCTGTAATTGTAGGATCTGCAATCTTACTGTAACTAAAAACTTTTCCTTTTCCTTTTTTTTAGGATGTTTTTTTTTCCACTGCCACTAGATGTTACAGTAGAGCTGCAGCAGGTTTCTGACTCCCCTCGATGCTTCCTGTCCCACATGCTGCTTTTCATTGATTTGGTTAATGCCCAGCTGGCTCATGTGTGCCTGGGCTCCTTTAAATTTGCTCATCTCAGCCGATGGATCATCGGCGCGGCTATTGCTGCTGCTGCGGGGGATAAAAACATGCAGCTCAATGTGTCATTAATGATTTCCTCCCACAGGAAGTCTGAATGGGAAACCTGAGGAGGGAATCTGTGTGGTGGTCAAAGTCCTGAAATCCTTGTCCGTCTGTGTGTGGGGGGTGGGGGCATTCAGGTCCATCATTAGTTTTATGCCTCTATGCATATATGAAAATCTTTCCCACGTGTTTAATTTGAATATTTAAGTAAACACTTCTTTGTTTTTGCAGGATGAATTCAACACTGTTTCCAGCTCCAGGTCTCTTCCTTTAAAGTGTCAAATATCAGGATGAGCTTTTGGCTGCTTTGTGCGACATGTTAGGACAGAACATATGTCATAACAGAGGAAGGTATACTTCCTTGAACCGGTAGAGGTATATATGTACAAAATGCTATACTGGATGCTGAAGAGGAGGGGAGGTTGAAAGGCAGGTTTGAGGGAGCTTTTCTTGTGCTTTAAATACGAGTGGGAGTTTGGGTAAAGAGGAAAGGAAGTGATCAGAGAGGATGCAAAGTGAAAGTATCCAGACTGTTGAGAACTTTTCTCTTGGTGGGGGGAAAAATAAAAAAGTTCCTCTAGAAATAGCCTCATTGTTGGTTTGGCTTCATGGGAAAACGGAGCCGAGTTCCCACCGCTAAACATGATCCTGTTTCTGCTCTCTGTTTGTGAAAGTTATTGATTGTAATGGATTCCTACTCTACTGTGGTTCAGTCTCAATTAAGATGTTTATTGACAGTATATAATAATAATAATAATAATAAAAATGGAGAATACTTTGATAATCCTTGTGGCTTTGGAAAAATAAAAATCTTTCACTTTTTGTCAGGAGTGTGATTAACTAGCGGTCAGCTTGTCTAGCACACAGACCTGCTTCACAGTAGAATATTTAGTCTGACAGTAGATAATCACACAGCATTAACCCACATTAAATGCAGCGTGTAAAATGAAGCCTCCAAAAAATAAGTAAACAATTTAGAGAATAAAAAAAAAAGAACTTTATGCTGGCCTCCGCCGTCGTGTCAAAAAGTGACGGATGAGCCCAGTAATGTCAGGAGTCTCTGTCTATTGGACTCTGATTCTGTATCTTCCACCATGTAATGTCATCTGCTTATGTTTACTGTCCCTTGAGAGTTTGTTCTATTTAATGTTTCTGCTGCAGATCGCTGAGCCTGCTAAGCCTGCAGGTCACACACTAGTATTTACAATTTACATTTCAGTCAGTTTAGTACCTGCATGTCTAAATGGGCTTTAATTAACTAATAGCTTATTTGCCTTTTAATGTACAGTTCAAAAAGATTAAGTTGAATAGAGGGTGCAAACATGTGTTTAATTACATTTATTTATTTATACATCTTTTGCTGCATTATTCACAAAAATCATCATAAACTTGCTTCAGAGTATGCAGAGTTTTATAGAAAGTGTGCTCTAGTTTGTAAAGTCTTAAGTGGTGCTGCAGTCTCTCTGCAGCACACTGCAGCCTTCATCTCCCCCCCTATTATAAAACTACATCTGCTTCAGTTGGTGCCCTGATAATTACCCCAAAAGGACTAAAATCTCTGCTGCCAATTTAGCACTTCTTTCATTTTCATATTCATTGTACACATTCAGTGCAAGTCTTGCTGATAAAACATGTTTGGACACAGCTGCACTTCCTCAAGGACAAACTAACACTGAGCTTGTAGCTTTGTCGTTCTGTCCTGTGCAACATATTTGACTTTTAAATGAGAAACATGCAGATGTGGTCACCTCTTTAAATAAACAAGTCCGTTTTTGCAACGCACTGAAGTTGGATTTTCTACCAGGCAATACAAAGAGCTGCAGTGACTCAGCACCTGTGGGAAATACATAAAAAAAACTGCCTGGTAACAGAGTCTGTAGGATTTGATGGGGAAGAATCATTTGATGCATTATAAAGATAAAGGGTGCATCATTTGAAAACCAAACCTGAACTTAGTTTAATGTTTAGTAATGGCGATGGGGCTGATTGTCTCTGTTGATATCAGATGACGGCAACAACAAATACAAAAGGACATATGAGTTCAGCAACTAATATAATTTGTAGATTGATGATTAAGACACTAAACTGTCCATATATGCACTGGCCTTTTATTTAATCCTGTCTACATTTTAATGCATCCTGCTCTGAAAGCTATAATATTACCTGTGGTTCTGGATAGGAAAGGAACTAGAAGAAAACATGAGTGGTGATGCACTAATCAGGCTACTACTAGCCTATAATAACTTCATATTTTGTTTGAGACTTAAACTCTACTTTGTTTAAATGAAAAAACACACTTTGATCCAGGTCCTAATTTGATTCCAGCACAACATGAAGAAATGAAACGCTTACTCTCATCCAAGTACAGCTCTTAAATCTTTGCCATTGTTTTGCATTATAGCAAATCACATTGAGACCTCTAATTGGCCAGTTGTGTTTAACTTGTAGTTTTTATTAAAAACAGCTATTATGTGAAACTTGTTGGACAACATTAGTGAAGAAATGGTATCATGAAGACAGGGGGACACAGCAGATATGCCTCAGAGGTAGTTTTTGGAGATGTTTAGAGCAGAGCTGCAGAACAGTACAGAACAACATCAGGTTCAAGCTTCTGTCAGAACAATCCAGTTAAAGACTGGACCTGATCCAGTTTACAACTTATTTGGTGATGTGTCCAAGGATGTTCTCCCTCCAATCTGACAGAATTTTGAGCTTTTGGATTAAGAATTAAAGGCAAAAATGTTAGGATTTAGATCAGGGGTCTCCAACCTTAGACGTCGAGATCTAATCTCCTGCCGTTTTTAGATCCTTGCATCCAAAACAGCTGAATCAAATGCGTGGCTCGTTAAAAGGCCTTTGCCAAACCTGATTCAATATCTTGTCACTTGAATTAGCTATGTTGGAGCAGGAATACGTCTAGGTCAGTAGATCTTGAGGGCCAGGGTTGGAGGCTGCTGGTCTACACGCTAAAGGCAGCTTAACTGCTGAGAAAGAGCTTTTGTACAAAGTGCAGACTCACAGGACTAAACACCGTGCATTTCTCTCCATCAGTTTTTGATTTGTAAAAGTGTTGGTAAAGCATGCTTCATATTCATTCTGTTGCTAACACTCATGCACAGCAGTACAGTGAAATTTGCATGTAAAGAAGTGAAAGCTGGGTCCATACGCTTTTTTTTTTTTTTTTTTTAGGCTTCTGGATATAAGCTCAACACTACAGAGCCTCAGTGATAACCTGTCATTTCATTAGGAAGGTCACACTTCGAAGTAGCTGCCCTGCCTCATCTTTGAGAGAGCTTTGCTTTCCTGTGAGGAGACTGATTTATCTGATTGTCCAGGAAGAGGTGGAAGGCTTTAACCGAAGATGGAGTGCTGGGAAATTTGATTTGTGCAGCCAAAACAAATTGACACGTCCAGGAAATGGGCCGAGTCCTCATCGGGTTTAGAAAGAAGGCGAAATGAGCGCAGTGGGTGAAGCCTGTTCTGTCAACGGGTCAGGTCCTCTCCCCTAAGGACAGGAAATGGCAGATAAAGAGGCGTGACCCCTCCTCCTCTTTTGAATCAGCTGCACTGAGAGAGGAAGTAGAGGAAGGGAGGTACTGGGGACACGCAGAAAGAGACGACTACATTGATCCCCCTGACAGCCAGGCTGCAAGAGCTGAAGGTTGGAGCTGCTGACATGAATCTGTCTCTGATCTGTCAAAACAAGAGCTTTACTCCCTGGAGTGGCATGTCAGCAGAGAGCCGGCGCAGAGGGAAGCAGCCTAACCTGTAAGCAGAGAGTCTGTGTGTTTGCTGAATGTTAAGCTGAAAGTTGAACTTAACTCCACTAAGTCTGATCTGGGTCACGTTTTCCAGCTTTGAAAGTTACTAACAACCTTTTTAAAGATGTGGCTTTAAATTTACATATTGTCGCTGATTACCTTGTTTTTAAGTAAATAATTGCTTTGATTCACGAACTCATCGCAAACGGGGCAAAAAGTTTCTGGCTAAGTCTAAGGCTCAGGGTTGGTTAAAATTTCAAGAATCCATTCGATTCCGGTTCTCAGATTTAGAATGTTTTGTTTTTGATATGATCCAGTCGGGTTTTAATCCTAAATTGAGGGTTGAAACCCGTATGGTATTAAAAACATTAGTTCTTTTAACCTACATTACATGACTTCTATGAAACATATATGATATATTAAAGTTTAACAGCAATTGAATTTTAAAAATAGTTGTTAATGGTGGTTGTAAGGAGAGTGGAAAATGTTTTTTTTTAAAAAAAACAATCTTTGAATAAATGACTATTCCTTAGAAATCAAGACGATCAATTCATAAATGAATAGTGTATTTTTTTTTTAAGCATAGCCCTTGTTAAGTTGTAGTTGGCAGCTCGGAAAACTTAAATTTCCCGTTTTCCCTTTTTTTAGAAGTACTAAAGTGACAGATTAAAGTACTGGATTGAGATTACAAGGTAACAGCCATAAATTAATGCCTTCTTAGAGGTGTCCTACTACAACTTTTTTTTATTTACTATACAAATATTGCAGCTGTATTGACCAATAGGATATTTGCACGAATCATACATACTTTTATTATTTATTTTATAGTGAGGCACATTAGAAAAAAAGAAGCGGTGTTTCTATCGGCTTATTGGTTTTGGAGAGTTTAGATAGTGGCTGATATTTTCCAGGATTAGTTTTTTGTTTTGTTTTTGTTTTTTTGGCTGATATCAGACGGATTTCTGATATCATGATAGAATTCGGACTTCTCTATTTTTTTTTTTTTTTTTTTTTTATTAACTAAACAGTTATTCCATATTAACCCAACCCAAAAATAATCTCTTTCTTTCTCCAACCAAACATCTGCTCCCAAAGATGTTTGATTAACTTTCATAGAAAGCAGGAATTATCTGGGATGCATTATGTCTCAGTCTACTTGTTTCCTCTGTTTGTTTCAATTTGAAACGGATGTTTTAATTGGACAGAATCAGTAGTCAATAAATTTATGTTGTCCAAGCCTTTTCCAAAATCATGTTGTATCTCAATTCTGCTTGTTTCTCTTTCTGCTCCGTCTCACTTCCCCAAACTCAGACACACATCAATCCAAAACACTGTCACACTTCTTTATCTCAGGATGCGAAAAACCCCCAAATAGTTTCGGCTTCCCTCTTCTTTTAAAAATGATTTATTCAATGCAACCTTGACTAAAAGATTGCCGTTAAACATGTGACTCATATCTTGTGTGTGGTCTGCTCCTTCTTCTTGTCTGTTTCAGACCCATCTGTCATTTCTTGGTTTCATCATGTGAGTTGAATCGTTTGGTTTTGCCAGACTTTTAGATCAGTCTGTGTCATCCCATTAACCCAATTCCCTCCGAAAAAAAACTGTTATATCTCTCTAAATGTTTAGCAATTTATTTACAGAACCTTTAGGAAAACAGAAACCTAGAACTGAGAATCAAAACCCAACATAGAAATATGATCTCTGCTGCAGGAATTTTCACCCACCTGCTGTTGATATTTTGAAGGATCCAATTGTGTGTGTATATATATATATATATATATATATATATATAGTAGGAACACTGAATTTAAAACCAATGCAATATGTTTGCTTATTTCCCCCCTCATTGTGTGTATTGTTAAATGATTGTCAGTCTTCCTGTTTCCGCTCCTTTTATCCATATTGTTCTTTTTCGATAATCAGATTTTATTTCAGTCAAATCTGCATCTATAATTTCTTTAAACAGGATGATTTTTAAATGGTGCCATTTTCATTGCTGAGGAAAATGTTCAAAGAATCAAACTTTCTGCAACAATTCCTGGGACTATTGATGGTAACAGTTGTTCGATATGATAAATCAATCAAACTATATTTTCATTTTTTTCTTAAGAATATTTGATTTGAAGTTTAGGACTTTCTGCTTCCTCAAGGTGTAAATAGGATGTGACTCAGGCCTATTTCTCATGGCTTGATGAGGACCACATATTTACCAGGGCAGGTATATTAAACAGGAAATTAGTGGTAAGTTCCATTCGTACCTGTTTTTGCACATTTACGTTACTTTTGCTCCATGATTTCATACAATAAAAGTGTTGTCCGGAAGGATTTAGCAGTTTAAACCATCCTTTCTACTCTTAACTAAAATTCTCTCAGGTTCAATATTTTCCAAGAGGAGAGGATTCTTCCTTTTTCGTCATCATATTTTGATTAATCTCCTTTTAGTCAGCTCTAACCTTTGCCTCTCCTTTCCACACTTTAATCGCACGGTGAAAATTTCTTTTTTGTTGGGTGGTGACCTGATAAGTCTAAACTGTTCATTCAATTAAAACCCATGTGTGGAAGATTTATTCTGAACATGTGGATGTTGCCACTGGATGAAAGTAGATTTCCTTGGCGTCGTAGAGATAAAAAAAAAAAGGTCCAGTCTCTGTTTAATAACATGCTGTAGGTGCAGGTATAATAATCCTTTTCACTTATGTTATCACAACGAGTGTCTTTAGTAAAGTATTTCCATCAGTAGTTTTAAGATACTTCTTGACTTAAAAAAACAAACTTTAATTCCTGCTTTGTATTCAGTTTTTTTGCCTTTATCTGAGCAAAACCGACTCATTAGTGTTCAAAATGTCTTTTCTACGGAAATCCTGATTATGTTTGAGATAAATTAATGATTAATGTTTATAAAAGTGAAATGAAATCTGTTGAATTTTTCAGAACAGCATCCTAGTGGTTGAAAGTCCCTTTAGATGCTGGGAAAAGTGGAGTTTTTGTAGACTGCAATGAAGCAGCGAGTAACACATCGCTGCCCTTCCACCACCTGTTTCCGTGCACTGCTGGTCAGATGGCTGAAATCTGAAGACTTATACAGAAAAGACAAACTTAAGAGTCTGGGATGCACTGATTTCTTTAATTGGTGATCAGATGATACTCGCATGTGAAACTGAATCTATCCACCCATGATATCAACGTCTGCTAATGTCCAAAAATCAGTCACACCAATCAATGGTGCGACGTGTTTCCAACAGCGAAGTCTTTTTTTATGCACATTGCCTTAGAAGCGCTTGATGAAAACGGCAAATATTTCTAAGATTTAAGATGTTTTTTTGTTTTTACTTTTTCATCAGACAGCAAATTTGCTAAAGAGGAGATGGAAGCACATTTATTGAACAAGTTCTGACGTAGCAAACATTTAGCTCACATGATTGATCAGCTGTTTTTGCTGCCGGCGTTATTAGAGTCTCACTTGTCTCTTTATGTCTGCGGATGACATGTAGCATTGCTAACACTAGCTGACATGATAAAGTACAACTAACCAGATTGCAATCGCTCAATCATTAAAATCTTAATCCATTACGGATCTTTTTGAAAAGTTTACCCCAATTTCACGTTGACATCTTGATGTAAACTCAGCTATGATGGAGTCACCTGCCAGTGCTTTTAATGGGAACAGTGTTTAAAATGGAACCTGAAGTCAAAATGCAAAAACCAGCATTTTATCTCCTCGCTCTTTACAAAGTAACACAAGATTAACCAACTGATATTACCTGAGGATTTAATAAACAATTTATAGTTTTAAACGACCAGTTGAAGTAGGTCTTTAGTAAAATTTGGCTTCGATTCATGTTTCAGAATCAACTGTTACTAGAATGATTTGTGTATTACATTGTTATAGCATCAGGAATATCTGCCTTATCTATTAAACTATGGGTTTATCTTCAGATATTGATGTTTTTATATCTTTGTTTCAACTGTTGTGTTGTAACCTG
The DNA here is from genome assembly GCA_034780135.1 of Jordanella pulchra. NCBI lineage: Eukaryota > Metazoa > Chordata > Actinopteri > Cyprinodontiformes > Cyprinodontidae > Jordanella > Jordanella pulchra. The sequence continues at coordinate 3,394 of JAUZNJ010034031.1, read as the reverse complement.
GAGTAGATGATGCTGAGAGTCTTATAGCTGGGCGCAGTGTAGCAATGAAGCAGCTTTTAGAAATGTTACAAAATGTATAAAAACCAAAAGGTTATACCTCAGTAACCAGTTTGTTTGTTTTTTTTTACTTTTTGAGTCTCAGTCTGGAGCTGGAACAACACCGATTCTGGTTCCCAGCGCTCACAGAGACCTTTTATTATTCATCTGCTCTGGAAGGGATGAGCTGGTCCCAGACTGAACAGGCTGACGGTCAGGAAAGCTTAACAGACACAAAGAAAAGTGCTGGTCTGCTCCTCATTTACTCACAGGCTGCCAGGGCTCCTCTTTGCTGCCTGAATAGAGCAAAGAGCATCATATAAAGAGACTGCTTGTTCAGCTGGGCTAACAAAGTGGACTGTTTATAATGCACAGGATAGCTTTGTTTCATTTAGGAACAAAAAAATATTTATTACGTGTCCAGGAAACGCTGCTAAACTTGTGCTTAATGTTGGGGCCTGAGACTGAGGTCTGATTGGCCGTTGGACTTCCTGATTGAATGTCATGTTGGCCAATAGACAGTGAGTCTATCACAAGATGAGGTAATGCCGACTGTTTTCATGCTGTGAGAGGGTGACATCATCACCGTGGCATCCTGAGTTGCCATGGTGAAGGAGGCGGCACAGAGATGAGGGAGTGACATAGAGAGGGGGAGTGTGGGAATGATTGTGTGCGCTCTGAGAATGCTGATTAGTGAAAGCTTGATAAATCAAACCCCTTTAACTTTGTTTAATCTGTCATCAGAGGGCAATCAGTGTGGCAGATGATGATTAAACACCTGGATACCAGGTGGGTCGGTTTACCTCAGGCGACTTTTCTTTTTTTTTTTTTTTTTTTTGTCCTTTTTTTTGGAAAATCATCAGAAAATGAGGTTTGGCTCTGGACCAGAAATTCCTGTCTGCTATGTCTCCTCTGAGGGGGATGACTGGGATCGCACTCCAGACCGTCTCGTATTTCTTGAGGTCAACATTCACCATTGATGTGTGTGTTTTCTTCTCATCAGTGAGGAGTTCATCTTATCCTTAGATGACCATGCTGGATGTCAACTGCCTGATCTTTCCTGTTTTAATGGAGCTCAGGGCAGATCCGAGTCTTGGTTTATTGATTATATCCACTCAGAGCATTTCTGCCGTCTTGGCAGAGATATGGAAGATGGATGTCCTCCTGAGCGTGAAGGAGACGATGACAGATTTAATAATTAATGAAGAGGAGCACGTGTGTATTTATGGGTGGGTGTGTGTGTGGCAGGCTGGGTCGGCTCCTCGTGAATTTTCCTGCTCTGCATCTGTCGGCTGGTAATCATCCAGCTCTGCATCCGTACCAGGACATGGACGCACCGTTTCCTTTTGAGCCCCTGCTGCTTCCTGGCGCTGGCTCATCTTCTATGTCATTCACTGACCTGTGGTTTTAAATCCACACCCACTCACAGTCACACACGATGACCAGAAGATTATAGTCAGGGAGGTTTGTGTTTGGAGGAGTCAGACCAAACTGTTTTTCTTGTTGCGAGGCGTTTGGTTTAGAATTGGTTGCATAAGAGGAAATATTAAGTTTGCTGTTAAAGGCGAATGAAGAGCTGATCAGATTATTATCTTTAGGTGGAAATTTCTGAAATTTCTTTGTTTGAATTGGTGGGAATTCAGTCTTGAAATCCTGTTGAAAGTAAAACATAAAATTAGCATCTAATTTGAGTTTTAAAATAACTTTTTTACTGGAAATAAACACTCGTTCCCTCTTGTTGTTATAGCTCTCAAACACACAGTTGTTCACTCAGTGTATTTAAATCAGCTGCAGTAATCTTATTGGTGAAGCAGATGGATCGATTTTTTTTATTTTTTTTTTTTTTATTATTATTTCTTTTTTTCTTTAAAGTGAAATTAATTAAAAAATTTGGTTAACATTCAGAAATTTCAAACATGCACTGATGGTTGTTCCTCTCACAAAATTTTCTCTTATTCCAAATATAGGTACCGGACCTTTAATCTTTATTAAAGAAAAAATATAGATTTAAAGACAAAAAATTGCAATGTACCATTTAAAATACAGAGTCGAAAATGTAAAATGAAGGATGTGAAGAAAAACAGAGACAAAGGATGCAGAAAACGATAACATACGAAAATATTTTCTATTTTTCAAGCTATAATTGGTCATTAAAATATCAGCTGAGATTGATGTCATGTGTTGGTGAGCAGTCATCATAAAAAGAGCTTTAAAAAAAATATACGAGTTTTTGTTTTCCTTTCATAATCCTGTATGAGCAATTAGCGTGGCTACTGCTATTAGCACTTAATAGCAGCCTCTGTTTGTTTACCCTATAGGGTTTAGGTTCTTATCTTCACCTTGAGATTAACAAACTGTTACCATTATTTTCATATCCAGCAACTTCTGTTAAGAATGATACCAACTTTTTTGTACACCTTTTACCCTTCCTGTTATCTGCTAAAGATGTTGTTCTCCCTCTCCTTTTGCTGGTTAAATAACATGAAATTTAACTTAAAAAAAAAAAAAAAAATAAACGATTTTACATCTCCGTAGTTCCTCTGAGTTTATGTGAAATGCCATGATGATCAAAATTGTGCTTTCATGCCCACTGTACTGTTGTGAAAGCTTGTGAAGTAAATTCATGTAGCAACTCGTTTTGGGTTTTTACAATTTGATTGAAGCAATTTTTTAAAAGTCAGGCCAAAATTCTTACATAACAAAATCATGTATTGTACTAATTTAAACCTTTGTAGATGGCTGAAATGGAAGCCGAGGGTTATCCAAGTTCACTTTTCAAATTAAAAGCTAAAATGAGTATTAGAGATGGCAATCAAATACAATGCTGTTTTGGATAAGTCAGTAGAAAGGGTTACTATATTCAATGCTCAATCCTTTTATACAAGACTGTAAGAAAATTCTACATGTTGGGTCTTTATTCTTATGCCTGATTTAATGGACTTTGTTCTTGGATGGATTGTTGACAGTTGTTAGACTCGCAGGACTTTTGGCTCACAAACCCTGCTCTGTAATTCTCTTTGTTTCCCCCTCTTACTCTTTCCTACCATGTCATTCCTATCTACAAACACTCTGTTATCTCTGTTTTGGAAACTGAACCCGACAGAGTACAGATGAAGTGTAAATAAAAGTGACAGTGTTGAGCACTAACCAGACTGTTGTGGGTCCAGTTGAAGGTCGGTGAGGCGGGGGGGGGGGCAACATGGCTGCCTCGGTTTGGCCTGGAAGAGGAATTTATTACGCTCCTCGACACGTTGAGCTAATTCCATCTGGGATTTTAACTGGAGGGGGTCGCAGTTACAGATTTACTCTCTCCTCCCCTATTGGTTGCTTCCTGGCTTTAGGGATCCAGAGCACAGTG
>JAUZNJ010034029.1:0-12900 GCA_034780135.1 Jordanella pulchra | reverse complement strand
CAGACTGGCGTCCTGTCCTGGGTGTACCCCGCCTTACGCCCATAGTCTGCCGGAGATAGGCACCGGCCCAACCGCGATCCCGACGGATGAAGCAGGAGAAGATGGATGGATGGTTTTGGAAATGTGAGAAATGCGTAAAATAGACTATATTTCATAGTAAAATAATATTTTCAATGATGTTTACCTAAGAGTTTTATTTTATTAAACAGAAATCAAAGGACAGCATAAAAAATCTATCTAAAAATCTATCTAAAACATTGCTTGCCTCTAGAAGTCAAATACATTAAAAAAAAACAACAGTTAAACTTAGAGCTGCATGGTATTTGGAAAAAAAAAGTGATAATAATAAAATTAATATTGCTAAATATTGCAGAGATCTTATGGATTGGAAAAAGAGATCCTTATATTAACAGTGTTAATAGCTTTCTGCTTCAGGTTCACTTTAAAATACATACCCAGATAATGAGGAGTTTCTATTATAGATGGAATTCATCTTTAATAGAAGCTCCTCATTGAATGGAACATGGTTTCATTGAAATATGTTGTTTGTGTAAGGTAACAATTCAGTTTAACCTTTTTGATGACAATAACAGACCATCATATTTCACTAGGGCTGGGCGATATGACCTAAAATCAATATCACGATAAATTGTGCATTTTTAAGTCGATAATGATAAATGCTCTGGCTCCTCTATCTGAAACTAATGTCATATGCAGGAAAAGCAACTAATCTATTTTTCATTTATTTACTGACCAAATCAATTACTTTCAATATCTTCAATATCTAAAAGTCTTGTAACTGTTCAAGTTTAAACATTCAACAATGTCTCATTGAACAAGAGAAAAATGTTTCCTCTTGTAAACATTTTTGCTCAAAGGTAGCCTTTTGCACATCTTCAAACTCTACAGTGTAGTAAGTAGTGCTAGAGGTGGAAGAGGTTGTGTTACTTTGGGTTCTGAGATTTGTAAGACAACCTTTGAATTTCACGTTCTTTTGCTCAACAACTATGGCATAATTATTTTGCCACCAAACTGACCGTGCAGTGAGAACGGTGTGAATAGTTTAAACTCACACCCTCACTCAAACCTGTCAGTCTTGCGCTCACCTGACTATGATTGTTTGACAACATATCTACGTGCGCTTGAGTTTGTCTCTGCATGCAGCTTCATCTCTGCACACGCTCGTCTTCACACGTTTAATTTGTCATATCATTTATGGCTTTGTTAGCTGATTCTTCACTGGGCTCCTCCTTTATGGAAAGCCAAGTGGTTCAAAAACATGTGACTTCTGAAAAATAGACAACACGTGAATTACACGCGTTTTGCGTGTTGCTTGCACATTGTGGACATGTTGTCTTCACCTTATAATCGGTCACATGTAGTTAACACATTGGGAGCACGTATAGAACACGTCAACAACAAGTCAACAACACGCACAAAGGAAAAACTGTGAAATTAAATTTATTTATTTCACAATCATGGGAAAATTGTGGACAGTTATCGTAGTGAATGATGGTAACGGTAAACATTCAGTTTATCGCACAGGCAAAACATTTTTTGTTGGATTAAAAACAAGCACTGTAACAGTTCTAATTGCTATTTGCTACATTGATAATGTTCAGTTCGATTGCAATAAAGTGAATGTACAATTTATAGTTTAAAATATAGGATAAAGAGATAGACTCCCGACCCTAAAAAAACAAAACACCCCCATATGTGTATTTCTGCATCTACTAAGATAAAACTTCTTCACATTAGCCTTCTATTATAGAAGGAAGTTGAAAAGCAAATCATATTCCCAAACACCTGTATTCCTTTTACAGTTTTTGACAGCTCACACAAAGCTTCAAAATTGTATGAGCTCAACAAAAACAGTCATTTTTACAGCAGTACGTATTCCCAGTACATAGTTTGACAGTTGAGCTTTAAAAGGAAGATCTCCAAACTGCAAAGCTGGCATTATTCTGACGGCTACAAAGACACAACAAGTAACTCCTATGGCAGAGCACAACATATGACAGCTAAATATGCACACCTTTTCATTGGTGGGAGACTGATGGCAATTTATGCTTTGTGACAAAAATACTGCTGCCCTCGGAGAGTTAAGCGATGAGTCATCATGACTGAATAATACATTTAAAAATCCTGACTTCGGGCCATTAAACATATATGAGTGAAGGGACAGGTACATTCTGAGTGAAATTTTTGGTCACAGATTGATTTTTAAAATTCCAACTTTATCAAAGAAATGATTTATTCAGTATTGCAAGACAAGTGTTAAAGAAGAAAAGTCTGAAAGACAATAACCTATTTTAGTTGAAATCTGAATGCACAGAGCAGCATGAATTATGTTCAACAACTGAGACACATTAAGCAAATTTACATTTGGGGCTATTTGCTTAATATCTAGAAACAATATTACATACACTCAGCACATTAGTGATATTACTGAGTATTGAGCCCATCAGCGTCTAATTGGAGCTATGCATGAATGTTAATATGATACCTAATGTGGTGCAGCAGAGCAGCTAATTTCAGCCTTCAAAACATTACAGCAGTTCCAAAGATTATTTACTGAAAATCAGCTTAGTTAATTGTTCTACAAGACAACAATCAGATTCTTTCCATTTGTAAGTAAACAGAAATAATTGATCATCTTAAGTCTGTTTCCCTGTGTTTTGAACATTCGTTCTTTCAAGTTCTGATTAAACCTGAAAAATCAGATGTTCATAGTTTAGTTCAATTAAATTTTACACATTTTACCCCAAATTGTGACTTACACCTGCGGCTTAAACTCACACATGATCTGGATCATTACCAAATAAACAAATTGTTCCTCAAGGCAAACCTCTTGTGTTTTTGTCTACTGGACTTTTTAAGTCCGATGCTGAAGCTGACAATCGTCACTGCTGCCGGTTTAGGGGGAATTGCTTGTTCCACCAAACAATGTTAAAGAATCTTAACGACTGTTGAGTTATTCTCGACTCATTGATTTTGATATTTTCATTTAGAAAGCAGTTATATGTTTGTGGTTAATAGGTTTAATCTAAATCGTCAGCCCCTCAACTGGGTCTTAAAAACTTCCACACCTTAGCCATTCAGCATCACACTGGATTCTATCTTAGCTAAGTCACTATAACTAGACAGAAGTTGTTTCCCAGAACAGAGACTGTGAGCCTTAAAAAGTTGCTTTAATTCATCCAATTGAGACAAACTTCTGACACCATAACAGCTTTATCAAAAACCAAAAAAAATAATGCAGTTACTGACCCAGTAATTATCCAATGTTGTTTTTCTCAACATTAGTTATTTGGGATCAGAATACTTGAACAAAAGATTCATAAGGCTTAACTGTATCTAATAATAGTCAGATCAAATTTCAAGTACAAGTCCATAAGGTCTGCTTTATTCCTAAAATATTGTGTCAAATCAGTTGAAATGGGGATTGTTTCATTAGGTCCTTACTTTCATAGCAATTCTTCTTTCAAAGCAGGTTTCTATTGAGATGAGCTCATTGTCCTTTGGACTCCCTACTTGTTTTTAACTTTGTTAAAGGCAGCTGATTTAACTGCCCTTTATAAGAAACGTAATGTACTGTACGTATATACATAGAGTACATATATAAATGCATTGTATGCCCCTTTATAATATAGAAAACTACAAGGTGACACTTGTGTTAAAAACAAAATCAACATTATACAAGTTATTTACTAATAGATTGTTGTAGTTGCTTTATTTAAATGTTTTTTTAAGGGAAAACCTTCTTAACAATGTAGTTGTTAAATGCTGGCAGATGACATGATGTGATAATTAGCATATTTCTTTGTGTTATGCACATTTGCATTCTGTTGTGTGCCCGTCTGTTGTCTTTTTCAGCTCTCCTGTTCTTCAGGCTCAGACTGCATGTTAATACAGTCAAACTGCATCATTTCCAAAGCACAACAAGTTTGATGCCCCTCTCCAAGGATGTCAAAACATTGAAAAGGACATTGTTAAATGTCAAGATGTTTATGAATTGCTTTGTGAATGACACTTTGCAAGAAAATGCTTTCTGTGGGCTGGACTGTCTGCAGAAAAATGTTGCCATCAGCCATTAGTTTCTCATGTGTACATAATATTCAATAAAATGAATGATCATTTTTCAGAGCATAGTTGAAATAATTGCAGGACATAAATTTATATATTTCCATCATATAATTTATATTGAGCTAAAATATTTTTAGATGTGCTACAATTCATTTTAAGCTTCCTGGCCTTGCATTGGCTGGAGGCCATGAGCAAGATATCAAATCCTGTCTCCATCATTGTATTTCTATATGACACTGTTGGCTGACCGTTGTTTAACATCAAATAAGCTTCAACAAGAGTCTTTTCTAATGTGTAAGAAAGTCAGAAGTGACTTGACAGTATTTACTGTTATTTTTACATTAATAACATCACCTGTAGCAGAATACTCGTGGAACAAGGTTATGAAGAAAATAAATGTTCATTACATGAGTATGGGTGGAAGATCATTATTCCGTGTGCGTTTGATCAGTGGAGTGTTGACACAGGGGAGTTAGTCCTGCCAGCTGCAACGTTAGAGACTGTCACTGTGGCTGTTATGAAGGACAGATAAAATTCCCAAAGCCTTGAGGTCACTGCTCCCTCTGCGAGCACACAACTATCATTTTGCCTTGCTCTGTAAGACTGTCTATTGTCGTACAATCAAAGACTTTAAAGGATCTTAAAGCTCTGGTTCACCTGCCTTGAGATTTAATATTCTGCTTCTTACATTTTGTTGCTAAATATTTAAACTTGTTGTGTTGTAGTCAATATCAAGACTTGCCTACCGTAGATTAATCTGGCTAGCTACATTAGTTGACATTTAGTATATGCATTGGCACTTTTTGGTGTTAGATCCCACTCAATTCTAATTGAGATGATGTGTTGTAAATTGGCCCTTTATAAATAAACTTAATTGAGTTCAATTAAATTCAATACCCCGTGTATTAAGCCTTGAGATAGTTTAACTCCCAACTGTGAAAGATGCCTCTCAGTCCAGATGGCCAGCTTTCCTCTTCTACCGTGTTTCCCCGATAGTAAGACACCCCCGATTGTAAGACGTATTGGGGGTTTCAAGGGGGGTCGGCTAATATAAGCTGTACCCCAAAAGTAAGACATATTCCTTACTTTTCGGGGAAACACCTCTCATCTAGCTGCGCGCCGCCTCCTACCCACGTCCGCACAGTCCCCCTCTCCATACGTCGCCGCGTCTGCCGCCTCCGTCTGATCCAAATGAGCGCCGCCTCCTGCCCACGCCTGCGCCGTCCCCCTCTCCATACGTCACCGCGCCAATATAAGACATATCCCGAAAGTAAGACATAGTGGGGCTTTTGGGGATAAAAAGAAAGTAAGACACTGTCTTACTTTCGGGGAAACACGCTAAGTCTACTTTGAATTGCGGTGTTCTTCAAGGCTCAATATTGGGATCCCTTTTAGGTTTATTTTTGTATGCTTCTATTTGCAGAAAGAACAACTGATGTGCTATCTATGTAACATGTCTGTATCCCAATTTCCTTAAAAAAATTTACAGTCTTCTGGAGGTTTAATCCAGATAAGTGGAGCATTGGAACTGAATGCTGCTTCTTCATCTTTGGTTCAAGTGGTGTACAGAGTAGGCTTGAACTAGAAGACCTGAGAGGTCTAAAAAAATAAACATTTTTGTATTTAGGTGCTGAACCATTTCATTACTTATATACCAACAAAAGGATTTTAAAGTCTATTCCCTGAGCTATGGGAAGCCAGGGAAATTCAAAGCCGGGCTGACATGCTCTACTTTCTTAGTTCAAGTGAGAACATAGGCAGCAGTGTTCTGGATTAGCTGCAGCTTTCTGATAGATTTTTCATCCACACCTAAGAAGACACTGTTACAGAAATCAACTCAGTTAAAGAGAAACATATATATTAGCTTCCCTAAATCCTGCTTTGACATTAGTCCTCTAATCCTGCTCTTCAGGTGATAAAATGGTTACTTAACTGGAATAATGATATATTCCAAAAGTGTGTTTAGTGACAGCTGTGTGGTATTTGAGACACAGAATAGTCCTTCTGACAGAACTTTGTCAAATGCTGATAATGTACAACTATATGTAAATATTATTGATATGGCTCTCATATATACCAATATCTATTTCTGAAAGAATGCTTTTAATATATATTACAGAAGGAAATGCAGGACTATCAATCAATGGATGTGATTGTAAAGGTAACTGATACGGGTGGAAGAAAAACAGGGAATGATGGATTAAAAAGCATTCAGAATGTGTTGAGTAAAACAAAAAAAATAGATCATATACAAAGATTAACTGAGTCCTTTTATTTATTTCTTATCATTTAAAACGTTAAAGTTAGCTGTTTGAATAAAGTCCAGCAAACAATCCAAGAACTGAGCATGCCAAAAAAGGTACGCAGGGATTGCAGGGAGAAAAAAACGCTTAAACTAACTAACAAACACCAACTAAGTGTGATTATTTGTTAAAAAATATTTTTAAGTCGGATCCATAAATTGTTGAATATGTGACCATTTTTTATTCTATGTGTCTGTATTACATCCTAATCAATCACACCTAGCTCCCTAATATAGATGGGACAAATATCCTCCTACTGCACCTCTGAGATGAACAGCGACACACATAAACCAGCCCTCATTTATAAACGGGAGACATCTACTGCTTTAAAGGCCATTTCAGTGCATGTGCTTTCCTCTTCTTTTTCTCTTTGCCTCAGAGGGGAAATTCTCCATCCTGCTGATTAGGGCTCTACTAACTACTTACTAATGACCCCACATGAGGTTACATGCCTGAATCTTCTACATGTTAGAGCTCAAGAAGCTTCTTAGATGAAAGAAGAAAAATGTTCAAAAACCAAAATGAAACCTAGTAGCTTTTTAGTTTCACACAGATGATTTATCTCAAATAAGAGTCTACAGAAATGGTGTGTATTCTTTAAAATACCACACATGAATCTTGAATAGAGCTGCAGCAATTTCAGATGTTTTTGAGAATTCAAAAAAATTCATCCAATAAAATGGAAATTGGTTATTTAAAAATCATACATTGTATTTTTCTGGATTTTTGTTTTAGATTCCATCACTAACAATTGAAGAGTAACTATGATAAAAATGACAGTCTTCTACATGCTGGGAGTGGGAAAACCTGAAAAATCAACAGTGTATCAAATACTTGTTCTCCCCCCTGTATATGTGACTTGCTGAATGAAAACAGGGTTGAAACCCCCCCGTGGTGTGAAACTGGTGGTGGTGGAATGGAGATGGTATGAAGATGGATGCCAGCTAAAACAAGGCGCAGGTTCATAGAGCCTTCATGATGAGCAAGCATAGGATGACAGTGGAGAGAAAATGCTTCCCTTGTGAAAAAGTCTCTGGCAGAACTAGGCTCAACATGGCAGTCTCCTGCCGGACTGGCTGGGGATGCCTTGAGAAGCAATAAGAGTCCGGAGAATACTACAATAGGGGCTAGCTGCAGAATGGAGAAGGAGCCAGATGTAGGTTGCAAGGATGGTGGAGAAGGGGATAGAAAATGGTTGAATTGGGGTCATAAAAATCAAAGTCTAAAGTGCAATCCAACTCGATGCTTCTTGGTGCCGCTTTGAGCTGTTAAAGTCTTAAGCAGTACTGACGCTGATTGAATCACAAACAGGTGTGGATGAAATGCCGATCAGCTGCTTCAGAGACAGATGACCCCTGATGCATGAGTGTAAGTGATCAAGTTTATTCAGTCTGAACTTTTGCTTAAGCTCAATTTTACTAATTATAAAATCTAAATGTTTTTCAGACTCTCAACCAAGTGCAAGTGGTTACTCTTCTTGCTGGTCCCACAGGGGTCCAACTTACAGACACAAGAAAAGTTTTTTAAAATTGTTTTACTTTGAGACCCAATTTCAAACAAATATGTTTTTTGTTCTCCCGAAATGCAACATTAGTAACCCTTAAAAAACAAAAATACATTCTCAGATACACCAAGGCTCGTCCCGGAGAGGGCATAAAACTTAAACCTTTAGCTACTGCAGAAAAGTGTCCAAAGTTCTAATTCTAAAATACTTAATCATTGATTTTACTATTACAGAGACGATTGAACAAACAAATGTCCAAGAGTCTAAATCTGATGCAGCTTCAGAGGGTCGTTACAGAGCTTTTTTATCAAAGGTATTTTATCACTGCCCCACTTCTAAGCTCAACGCTTCTTAAAAAAATAAGATGTAATGAGTAAAAACCCTCTTTACTCTTTAGTTTATGCAAAATAAAAAAATAAAAAATATGCATAAACAACAAAACATCACAGCATAATTGAGCATTTTTTGGTCCGAGTAGCATTTAGAGAAGCTAATGGGGGGAATACTTCACAAAACCAAATGGGAATAAACGTATGATTGCAGCAGAGTATTCCCTGGCTCTATAATGAAGTTACCATGCCACCTGACCGTGCAAGCAATTACTCAATAGAATCACAGACATATGGCCAAATGTACGCTCTCTGTTGTCCGTTCTGGTTCAGCCAGCCTTTTGCAAATAGAATGATTTACAAAGCTCTTGCTGCTCTGCATGTGCACCAAATACAATCCAAATTGGCTCATTTCTTCTGAACTTGGTGCTTGTTTGTTTGTTGTTGGATCAATTTATTAAATGTTTAGGATGTAAAAGGTTGATGCTAAACAGCACAGTTGTACCAACCCAAAAGTAAAGACAGATGATATATGTGTAAGATGTAAAAATACCAAAAAGAATAGGTCGTTTTCCAGGGCTATCCAAGTTTCATCTACTAAAAAGAAAACGGCTATATCTGGTTCGAATTCAGATCTTATTTACAGCTAATAATTAATTCTGTCTGGCATGGCCCCAGATTAGACAGCTTTGGGAACTGATTAAGTAAGAGCTATTTGTTACTGTCTAAGCCTGAAGAAAACCGATTCCAGTGAAGCAATTCCTGGTTTGATGCTATCAGTCAATAGGTAATTGTAAACCTTTCTCACTTACACTTGAATGTTAACGTGTAAACATGCTTTCTTTATGGTCTAACTCACAAGTACTTTGCAGACCAGCTAAACAATTAAATGTTTTTTTTATGTTTTATTTGGTCTAAAAGGTCAAATTCCCAAAAAACCAACAGCAAAAAAAAAAAACAATTCAAAGGCAATAGGCCGTGTAAATATGAGTATCCCTCTTAGAACCAAATAGTTTCTATCAAAAGCATAACAGATGGATATTTCATAAAACAAACTACCAACTACAGTAAGTGTATATTGCTTTATAGTTATCAAGCATAGTAAAATAACGTACTTTCTTGATCTGACACAGCACAGTTTTGGAAATAAATAAATAAATAAATACAACAGCCTGCAGATAAACATAGAAGCAGAAGCTAAATCCTGCAGTTAGATTTGCACAGCTTTCAAAATGAAGTGCAGATTTTCTGCTGGGAAAATGAGCTGTAATTACTTCAGAGTGCTCAGAGAGCTGGATTAATTACCCCAGAGCACATTTAACTTTTCTCACAGATGAAGGTGATGTAACTCCACATTTAGCAAAGTAAATCCATCAATAGTAAATCCTATCTACTGAAATTGGCGAACGAAACTTGATCAGGAGTTTGCAGCTTAGATTATAAGTACGATAAATGGATTTGGAAGGGGAAAAAAAGCCTTCTATAAAAGTAGATCCTATAAATATATTTCCATCCGTTGTGGAAAAAAAAATATTTGTATTCAAGCAACATAGTTTTTTATTTGGGGTACCCAATCGCTCAAACTGTACATGTGCTCTGTACCGATACTGTTAACTTTGTTTTCATTCTGTAATCTAGTGCCATTCTAAATCAGTGACCAGTATTTTTTAACAGTAGACATGTAAGGCAGTAGTAGACAGCAGCAGAAAGGTTCTGGGTTCGATTCCCAGCATGGGGTCTTTCAACATGCATTGCACTGGTGTCTCTGAATTCTCCTACTAAATTGCTTTACTGGAAGTGGTTTTGTGCATGGTTGTACATCTTTGTGTGTCTCTGTGTTGCCCTGCAACAGACTGGCGACCTGTCCAGGGTGTCCTGCGCCTTTTGCCCATAGTCTGTCAGCCCCACCATGACCCTGATTGAATAAGTGTGAGAAGAAGGATGAGTGGCATTAGTAGATTGAAGTTATGTAGCTAAAGTGGTAGCCCCCTTTTTCTCATGAAATTTTATGAATCTAGTGGTGAAGAGAGTTACAGTAAAATCAGGTTGTTATCTTATTCTCTTCAGCTCCAATTCTTACTAGAAAGGATTTCACATTCAAAAATGTTGATACCCAGGAGAACTGGCCTCAATTCTCAATCAGAATATATTTGCAACAAATATTTTCTCTCAGCTTATTCATTTATTTTGTTTTATTTTGCAACCACTTTTACAATTAGGCTCTCTAGTCAAAATATACGAGCAATGTCAGATAGGACACAGATTAGGACACAGAGCTCAGTGTAGTTAAATCTTTCAGATATTCAATCATTGCCAACTCTCATCTCGTTCAAACTATAGGCTGCATTTATTACTGCATTGAACAAGAAAATAAAATATTTACTGTAACATATAATTTCCCTTTGGGTTTAATAAAGTATTTTCGAATTCAATTCGATGTAATATCTAGTTCTGATGGTTAAAAATGCAAATATTGGTCAGTTTATAAGAAAGCTAATGACACTGGTTGATCTCTAATTAGACTGCGAAGTTTGAAATGTATGTTGAACTTTCATCGTAGACATGAGACCCGGAAGAGCTGAGGACTAAGGTGAGTTAAAGGTGCTGCAACTGTGAGGGGATTCATGAATGAGAGCAATTATCTGCCCATTTTATGTTTTAAATCCACCCATGATATCATTTTTGATTGATAAATTAACTTCTCTATTCAGAGATTAATAGTGACTGATTTTAACCCAAAACTGAAGTCACCAAAGGATGATGCTTGAGTAAAAGCAAGGATTGATCTCCTTGCAAAAAGATGATGCCCTATGAGTTGTGAAGCATGCACTTATATTATTTTTGAATTTTAACAGATTCTCATTATGCAGCACCAGGCTGCAGATCAGCACTAACAAAAATCTTTCAGCTGTAAACCAGCAGCCTCCTGTTGACTTACAATCTGCTCACAAAAGACAAAGAGAACTTAGGCGTAATACAGTCAGCAGAAGGACCATGCAAACCTTCAGCTCACACAATCCTTTAATTTAAATTTTAAGCAATAAAGAACACGTTTAATTTCTTTCTCAGAAAAGGTAAACCTTGGAATTCTAAACCAACATATATTTATTGTTCCTGGAAGCAATTGATATGCACAACTCTGCATTTCTGCTAGGTTTTCATGGAATTTTTTTTAAGCTTTACTTTTTATGATACATATACAAAATATGAGATGTGAATTACAGCAGTAAATGCTTTAATTTTACAAAGAGTGAAACATTTCCTTGACTTGATACTGTGAATAGTAGGGGAAGATTTAAAACTAGCGCAGTGATGCATGAATCTGAAGGTGTTGATGCATCCCTGGTAAAGACCCTGACCTGCTCTGATACCCGCACTGAGCTGTTAAAGCCTGGAAAAGAAAAGAGCTGTATGCTTCAAAAAGAGGCAAACTTCTGCAGAAGGGTAAAACTGGGACATAAGCTTAAGGGCCAACATTAAAGATTGAATTGTTAATGTAGATGTTTTATAACTTGATTATTTTGTTTACTGCTTTTTCTAAGATAAAAATAAAAGCTCAAAAATAAAAACAAGTAAATTAATTTAATATTTTAGTTTAATATTTTATTTTAAAAAGAGGAAAAAAAATTACATAAAATACAATATCAGTAAAAATGCTGTGGCTTCGCGGAAGGTGTGATTAGGAACAAACAGAGTCTCTGTTGCTTATCAAATTACAACTTACATCTGCTGAGGACAGACAGTGAGTTGATATGTTGAGGCTTTCAAATCAAGAAGGTTGATAAACTATTTTGTTCTTTTAAATGCAAAAAAGTGTAAGAACTGTTCTTTGAAAGTCCCCCAAAATGATAGTTAATTGGTTCCACGCTATTAATTGTTTAGGGATAATGGATTTCCTAAAAGCCAGTGTGCCTCTCAGCACAGCTTCCAACTGACAGATGTCAACAGGTCAAATTTTCATAAAACAACCGTGCAAGGTCTCATGCCAAGCATTTGGAAGGCAGGGGGAAAAGAAAGCAGAAAAGAGTTTCCATGTACTTTGCTTTTTTGACAATTATTATTATTTTTTTTATAGTACAGTAGCTTAAAGCACAGCTGTTTAATAACCCCATAGTAGATGGTGTCAGTAATATGGTATTATTGTAGTACAACCTCAGAGCTATAATTAAATGGATCAAGCAAAGAGCTCAAATAACTTTGTTTGACTTTCTCTGCAGTGTTTACATTTGTTTTGGAGTTCATTTTAGAAATCCTGCCCATCATTCAGCACCTTGCATATTCACGCTCCTTCGTCTCTTACTATTACAGGAAGACCAAGAAAATAAAGCACTAACCCCCAGCTCGAAACTCCTTAACCTAGCCCCCTTTATCTAAGCAATCAGACTTTAGTGTATATTTTGAAGCTAAAATATGCCTCAGGATTGAAAAACTCTTAAGATTTTGTCACGGTACCATTTCAGTTCTTTATGCCTAGCCTGCTTCATATCGCCAGAATCAGGATCAAACATGGATAATCAACTTCCAGAAAATTGTCACTGACACCCGGAGCCTTTTTTAAATCAATCAATCAATCAATCAATCAATCAATCAATCAATCAATCAATCAATCAATCAATCCATCAATCAATCACTATCTCTCTCTCGCTCTCTCTCTCTCTCGCTCTCTCTATCTCTCTCT
>JAUZNJ010034027.1:0-12902 GCA_034780135.1 Jordanella pulchra | reverse complement strand
GTTAAACTTTAAAGTGCATTCCTGTCTTGGTGTTCTGCATGTGGGTTAGACAACTCAAAAAGAAACCCAACATGACACTTTAAGCAGTTTTCTTATTTCTTCTTTATCTAATAACTCTATATGCATAGAGTAGGATCAAAAGTGAGGTTATTCTTGCTGTCCAGGTAAATCACATCAACCACAGGAGCACCGCAGGACCCACATTCATCCTTGTTCACACATGGATTCATGCCCTCACTACCAGGTCTTCAAAATCCTGTCCTCCAACACTTTTTGTGTGGATTAACTTCATTAGACCAGACCATTGCTTGTATTTTCACTCATTTACCTGGTTTTCACTCTCAAATATTGAAAAAACACACTGACGCCCTGACAAACACACCTGCTCTGACAAATCTTAACTCCACAGTATCTGAATCAGCGAGACACCTTCGATTGACACACACATGCGAACAATCTGCTGTCGGGACATATAAATCACATAAATCTGTGATATATGAGAGTAGAAAATAAAACTGCTGTAGGTATACAGGAAATAATTCCATTTACAGAGGCAGGTGAACCATTAATATTTATCTTTTTTTCAATATTTTTTAATCACATTTTTTTGATTTTTTTTTTTTTTTTTTTTTTTTCTCCAAACAAACATGCATGAATTGGCATGGAGCTGCGAACTGGGAGATATAAAACCTCTCAGATTGCTATCAGACAACTTCTCTAAGTTAATATTCACCTTATCAAAAAAGCTCTACCATGTCCCTCCTGGGGGTGGGTCTAGGCTGGTGTTTAGGGCTGGTCCTTGGCTCTCCTTTGGTGGCGCCCGGCCCCAGGCCCTGTTTTCTGTTGCCACCTTCCTGCACTGGGGGTTTCCTGGGATATCCCCCTGGGTCTAGGGGGATAGTGTGTGAATGGGGAAATTGTGACCACGGACTGTCTCCTCCCCTTTCTTATGCTCCCCTAGGCTCCGGGTGCTCCTGCCTGTCCCTTACTGGTGGGTTTGGCCCTCCCTGTTTCTGCCCTCCTTGTGTCCCAGGACCTGCAGGGCCTTTAGGTATTGCCTCTTGTCCATCATATACAGAGACACCTGCTATGACCATGCATACACACCAAGGGGATTTGGCTCCAGATATTCACAGATACACACATAGTAAATACTTTGCTGCAGCTACAAATTTATACCACCCTGAATAATATTATGTAATTACCATAGCTTTTGGCTTCTGCACACATGGGTATCTAATGGATACCTGCTGCTCCTAAAGCTTTGTTTGATATTTACCTTGATTGTCTGATGTCTTTTAGCTGTCATGTTCCTTTTTTCTCTCTCTCTGTTCCATACAGGTGTAGAAGCAGACTCCTATGAGTTACTGTACATCTTCTGTATTATATATTTTTACTGTTTTGTTTTATTTTTTTTCTCCTTTTCAAGCTCTCTTTCCTGTCTCCATCTCTTTCTCCCATTAGTTCTTATCCCCTCTTTCTTTCTCACCCAGCGTCTCAATTGTATACGATTTTACTCACAAAATAATTTTCAATAACGTTTCATATACAAGCGGAACCCTATGACGGACATCATTATGGTCTGCTTGTGAAAGCAAAACTGTTGGGCTATTATCTAGCCATATTAGCAAAACAGGACACAAAAAAGAAGACAAAAAAGCTCTACCATACAGTTTACTGTATACTCTGAGGTAAAGGAAAAAAAAATCAAAAGATGCAATATGCAGAGACAAGCATAATACAAAATGTAAACGTTTCCCATAAACATTGCAAAAAGAATTATGAGTGAATTAAACATGTCTTATTAATTTATGGAAGAAAAAGATGATAAACTTTCATGAGAGGTGCCAAGTAAACAAATTAATGGCAATACATTCAACGTCCAGTCACACACATAGGCTGTGTGAAAAATTTCTGTGAAATCAAACTGTGAAATGAAATTGTCCATTTAGGAAACAACACTGATTGTGAAAATGGAATAGACAACAGGTGGAAATTATTGGCAGTTAGCAAGAAACACTCAGTAAAGTACTGGTTCTGCAAGTGGGGACCATGGACCACTTCTCAGTACGTATGCTTTCTGGGTGATGTTTTGGTCATTTTTCAATGTTAGTGGTCCTCTCACACTTGTGGTAGCATAAAACCGACTCTACAGCCCACACAAGTGGCTCAGGTAGTGCAGCTCATTGAGAATGGCACATCAATGTGACCTGTGGCAAGAAGGTTTGCTGTCTGTCAGGATAGTGTCCAGAGGCTGGAGGCGCTACCAGGAGACAGGCCAGTACACCAGGAGATGTGGAGTACGCAGTAAGGGGGCAACAACCCAGCAGCAGGACCTCTACCTCTGCCTATGTTCAAGGAGGAACAGGAGGAGCACTGTCAGAGCCCTGCAAAATGACCTCCAGCAGGCCAAAAACGTTCATGTCTCTGCACAAATGGTTAGAAACTGACTCCATGAGGAGCAGTATGAGGGATTGATGTCCAGAGATTGGGTTCTGCTCAAAGGCCAAGACCATGCAGGATACTTGGCATTTGCCAGAGAACACCAGAATTGGCCGCACTGCCCTCCATGTGCTCACCAGAAGTAGCATGATTGCCATTAGGTACCAAGATGAGATCCTTAGACCCCTTGTGGGACCATATGCTGGTACTGTTGGCCCTGGGTTCCTCCTACTGTATTGCAGGACAATGCTTGACCTCATGTGGCTGGGGTGTGTCAGCAGTTCCTGCAAGATGAGGGCTTTGAAGCTATGGACTGGCCCACCCATTCTCCAGACCCTAAGGACTGGAGTCTCACATCCCTGCTCTTAAAGTTTTCCCTAGGATTGCCATGAATTTAGCTTTGAATATTTGTCCAGCAGCTCTGACCAGTTTACCTGTCCCTGCTGAAAAAAGCATCCCCACAGCATGACCCTTCTACCACTATGTCTCACCACTGACGTATAGACAGACAGACAGACACACAGTAAAAGCCTTTCACAGAACACCTGTCTTCAAACTTGCATAGAGGTGTAATCTGATTACTAATAGAGGGACTTCTGTAATCTTACTAATAAAGGGACTTTGTTATTTTGGTTTATCACATAACTGATTTTCCGGATCAGTTAAAGAGCAGTAGATATTTCTGTAGAGCATAGCGTGATGTTATTTGGATACTGCAGGTTATTTAGTTCACACTGTCCTCTAGACGAGCCAATTTTTGTCTTTGTGGGAGTTAAGCTTTATGTTAAACGTTTTATGTTACCATCACTTGAACCACAAAAGGGAAGGTCTGTAGGTGTAAATTTTCCAGTGAGCAATAACTATCTTAACAGGAACTAAAACTTAGGAACTGAAGTATTGATGGGGGTAATTAAGTTACTGGAAAGCCTGATAAGTCTGCAGCTCTGTGGTGCTGAGGTTGAATTGAGAAGCAGCCTTAAAGATTTTTTTTTTTTGAACATGTCTTACAAGTAAAAGACTTATACTGTTAATTACAGCAGCTATATGGTCAAATGAATTCTGAATTATGGTCTCCAGATTTTAGGATATAGAGTTTTTTTAATAAAATTCTAACTGATGCTATTTTTTAATTTACAACCACTCTGGGAGTAAACAACAGCTAAAGAACAGCTATCAATCTTGTTAGACCTTGCACTGCTATTCATTGTGGTACTTTACATGTCATGCTTTTTTATTGGCTCCTCCCGCTGTGGCTGGATTACAGTGCTGAGCGTAGACATAAGAGGTGAGTCTTCAGTGAGATGGTGCCATAAATCTATAACTCAGAGGAATAAGGAAAACATAATCGAATGTCAAGGCAGAAAACGCCTGAAAGGTAAATAAAGAATTCACATTTTCCAGTCCAGTAAATACAGACATTCTATCTTGTGTACTGCTTTTGGATCTAATATCAAAATTTTTTATGCCCTTCTGCTTGTTCAGCCACGTAGTGACCTCAGACGCCATAACAGACAGGGCAAACGTGAAATGCTGCAAATCTAACCAGTCCAAACCCCCAAAAGCAAAGCTGCAACGCTCGCCCACTCACAGATGTTCAATTCTGATGTAAGTTATGGTAATATGAAATATACTCTTGATGTTGATACGATGACACATCAAGCTATGTGATGAAATCCCAAACTGGTTCTGAGAGGGCATCAGAAAAGTGAGAGATCTAACAAACACAAATAAATTCATCCGTAGAGCTGCTAACATGTTTTTTTCAGCACTGAGCTATTAAAGCTCTCACCACGGACAGGCAGCTTGTCAAATCCGTATGGCAAAAGCGGGTTAGCATCAATTAGCATACCCCGAGGACCCCCCATTGTAACCAGAGCACTTAAATACTTACTGTTTCCTTTTCTGAAGGACATATTGTACACACTAGTCATCAAAATGTACAGTCTGGGTTGTTCGACTGGCACTTTGACTTGAATTATTCAACATCACAAAATAAAATATCGAACTTGCTTATAAAAACAACTATTCGGAGTAATTAGAGACATAACCATCATATTTACACCTGATTTCTAATCCTACTGACATCATTTGGATTTTGTAAAAAGTCTTTATTTGAATTGTGAAGACCAGGTCTCATTTTAATTCACAACTGCTGATGCATCAGACTTTTACTGCAAACTTTACCATCAATCACCCTAAACTAGATTCCTTATAATCACATTTAGCCAACAGTTGGCATAAAAAACATCATACCTTGTTGAATTTAAGCCGAAAAAAATTACTTGGATTAATAGGCATTAATTAATTAAAGGCCAGCTAATTTAGTATTCAAATAATCATAAGCTGTAATATACAGACTCCA
Source organism: Jordanella pulchra (assembly GCA_034780135.1). Lineage (NCBI taxonomy): Eukaryota > Metazoa > Chordata > Actinopteri > Cyprinodontiformes > Cyprinodontidae > Jordanella > Jordanella pulchra. Next base: position 8,098 of record JAUZNJ010034027.1, on the reverse strand, counting down.
AAACAAGCCATTTGCTCAAAGAACAACCCTCACAGAATGGTTATTGAATCAAAACTCAATAAATGAATACATATAATTTTATTTAACATTAAAAAAAAACTTCTTCGTCTGTAAATATGCAGGACGTCTTGAGTGACATAATTCTATAGTTTTAGCCTATATCGTACCATACGATCTTGTAATAGTAAATAAAGAAAATGCTGAAGTTTACAAACAAATGGACAAAAACAAAAACACAGAAATGATATATATTAAGCTAAAAGGGCACTATAATTCAATCAGAAAGCCTTTGTATCCAACTACAGAAATTGGCATGAATTTTGTAAAGTCATAGTTTGAAACCAACCCTCTTTAACACATTGGTTTATCAGTAAAAAAAAAAAGGTCCACTGTTTTGAATCCTCTTTATAGAAATGTTTAATACTGAAACTAAAGCCGGACGTTGCTCTGAGGTGACCCAATTAGACTGAGGTTTTAGAACTACTCAATTGGTTGCTCTTTTCAAACCATCCAATTTAGGAAGGAAGACTAATTGACTTCAGTTTAATTGAAAGTTAACTGAAACAAATCCAACAATGCCTCCCGTAAGTTTTATATTTTTAAGCCTGCCAATAACATACAGGTACACCACTTTAAAATCCAAATAGGTATCAAACCATGATTATTGTTAATAATTACATCCCTAGTTTTACGTAAATATCAACTCTCCTCAATTTTTATCTTTTGGAGGCACTTGTTAAAGAATTCATTCTATATCACTAAACTTTTCATTTTTAATAACCCAGAAAAGGGAAAGTTAAGAAATATTAAAGACCAAAATGGTGCAACATTATTATTACACCATTTTTTCAACCAAACTAAATATTTGCTGATAAAAGTTTCACACAAAGCAAGAAAAGAAAGTTTTTAGTTTCCGCCGTACAAATTTCCTTACAATTTTCCAGAGCTGAATTTCAACCCTGGCCCACCCCTGATTGAAGAGCACAATTTGATAAGAGCTAGGAAAAATATGCTAGAGAGATCAAGAAAAGGATGAAAATAAGTTAGAATCAGGTCAAAGAAATGAGTGCTTTATGACACCAACGCACAGAAAGACAAATATAAGTGAAGTGAGAAACCTAAAGTCAAGAAGATAAAGCAATGAAAAGAGAGGCAAATGGGGCAAATATTTAATGAAAATAAAAAAATAGAGGCTGAAAATTTTACTTTGGACTATAAGAAATAAATTCTCTCACTAAGTGACATATTTTCTTATATAAGCGGAACAATTACAAAGCGCGGAGTCCCTCAAGGCTCCATTTTTGGGCCCTTTTATTCAATATCTAGATGGTTCCCTTAGCTCAAATTATAGCAAACAGCAAGATCAGTTTCCATAACAACGCAGATGACATCACAATATCACCAGGTTACTATGAACCCTTCAGAGCGTTGGCTAGAACTGATTATTATGTGGATGCAAACAGAGATATGAATTATGAGGTAATAAAAAGGATGCGAGCTGCAGAGTCAGCTCACAGCTTGAGCTACTAATAATAATCCTGGTGTCATGATGGACTCAGACCTGAACCTTCAGAGGACACCCAAACCCTATCAGAGTAACAACATAACTAACCTCATAGGTCTCTTATGATCACAATTTCTATTATCATAAATTAGTTTTCTGCTGTATACAATGATGTTAGATGTGCTGTAAACATGCATCTAATAGTAAATCAGAGATTTTCAACATCCCAACATTAGAAACAGCAACTTTCCTTCTCTTATTAGAATATTCAATAGTCACTTGTGGATCGTTCTCATTAAGTAACTGCACAGTCATGAATACTGTATTCCTTTATCCCCTTCAGAGTGTTTCCCTCATATGTGCAGAGGACTAGAAAGCAAACTTTGGCTTTTCATCTAAGATGGATTACAAGGCTGACTCAATGTATTATTTCATTGATTGGATGAATTTCAACCCCACCCCGCTGCTGTTTCGAAACCACATTTTTCTGGATGTTATATAACTCTGACAGGCCGCTTTATTCCGAGGTGAGCACAGATTTTCTGAGTGTGGAGGATGGAGATTAGCTTTTGAAAATTGCCCCCCCACTTTGAATAGCAGCGAATTCGCCCACACCACCTCCGTCTTTAAAGAGGAACAGAAAACCCTACCCCCTCTCCATCAGCATCTGGAAGAAGCATTGTGTTGACTCAGTACTCCACGTAGTCTCTACCAGAGGCAGAAACAAATCTCAGGCAGATCAGAACATTTATGTCCCTCTGAGAGCTCAGGGATTTCGCCCCCCCCCCCCCCATCAAAGATTTAAACAAGAAAGATTTTCTTCAACCTCGTCAGTCAGGAATTGCACTTGTTAAAAATCTAAACTAATTCGTTAGGCTTCCTCCAGATCAAAACAGAGGGTGCCTTAGGGAAACGGGAGGGAGAAACCTGAATACACAAGAAGAAGCTACACATAACTTCATTTGAGCGCATGGTTGGCCATCTGGAAGAGAAAACTGACCACAGGCGATTCCTGTTCTTGAAAAATTCACCTTACACAGTCATCCATAAGTAGCATCAAAGCGCTACAGTCTTGCTCTGATGTTTCAACCACAGAGAGGAGCGTGGAAAACCGCTTCTGAGCACTCATAGGGCAAAGAAATATGCACATAGAAAATCTCTATAGTGAGATATTTAGGTTTATAAGGTTTAGAGTTTGTGGAGCTTATTCTTTTTGCCACTAAACTGCTCTAACATCTGATGCAAAAGTAAAAATCTGCACAAATCTACCTTTTTATTTCTATGACACTTTTAAAGAAGCAATAATGAACTTATCCACGATGACTGGCCTATTCAGGTTGAGGATTCTCTAAAGAAATACCTTGTTCACTGCTTTTTATGGTATATCAGACCTTAACTACTTATTAGAACTTCCAACAATCCCTGACCTTATCAAAAATGTTCTATTCCAAAAAGATCTGTTTATAAACATAAAGAAACTAGATTGATTTATCATAAATCTATTACTGTTAGTTGGAGAGGTTCACTGTAATTCCCATCAAGAGGAAAATATTCATCAATCATAGACCTAAGCGCAGTCTCAAGCTGTACCATGGTTACCATGGTCACAAGCTCACCATCCCTTACTTTCTGTCCCTTTAAATGGACTATAAAGTACCTTCCCCCACCTGTTTCTGCAGACTGTCAGTCAGCTGTGGCTGAAGGATAACGATTCCCTGAAACGGGCAACGATTTTTACTTCTAAGACATTTTTTTTAATAACAACGTAGAACGGTTAGCACCTCTGCCAGTTAAACAACACAATTTAGCTTATCAGCATAGCTTGGCTGTTTGACCTGTTAAAATGAGCTGCTCTAACTCCCAATGTTACAGGCCAAAGAAAGGAATGGCTTAAAACTCAGACGCTAAAAATAAAACTAAAATAAAGCAATGGAAGAAGCTGCATCAACAGAAGATGAATCCTGACAAACCCAAACAGATCCAGGAATCCATCGCCAAGTGTCCAGTAGCAAATGTCAAAACACACAGTACTAAGTCTCCAGACCGTATGACAATATAACCACTGTATAAAACTTTGACAGTTGAATAAGGGTTTCTGTTGTTTAAGTAAAAATGCTCCTTTGGTCAATCTATATTCCTGTCAAGCTCTATAGATAGCATAGCCCTAAGACATGTGTTCCATTTAAAGCCAAATTTAGGACTTTTTTTTAGATCGCTTTGCAATCTTAGCGATGTTCTGGACAATTGCTCACCAGCAGAGCCAGAGGAAGGGAGGACTTGGTCCGCTGCCAGGCACCACTTCTCTCTCCTTCTGTTCTGCTTAGTCAGACGCAGACAGGAGAGAGGAGCAGAACACAATCTGTTTGCACCCGTCGTTTGCGAGGTTACTCAGACTGTGTCTGTGCGTGGTGTGAAGGAAACGGAGGGGGAAAAAAATGAGCCCACTCTATGTTTGCTGATCATTCTTCTAAAGAACAGTATTTACATTACTGGCAAAGAAACAACCAAGCACTTCGGGACTCCAAAACACCATCAAACCCCCTTTTTTTTCCAAAGAGCACAGGTGAACAAGCTAACATAGCAGCTAAGATAACTCTACACCTTTTCTCTAAATCAAACAGCATTTGTTTTGGATAAATATGAAAGCACTGGTTAAACCAGATCACCTTGAGAGAAAAAGACATAGCAGCTACATCATGCTGTAAAAGCTTGGGGAGTCCTAGGCTGTTAAAAAGTAGGACAGTGGGTAGTTGGTTCGAAGACTTTCACATTGCTCTTTCTGTTCTTTGATCTAGACCACAGTTTCTCAAAACCTCTCTGGCTCACTCTCACCGCTGCCATCTAACTCTATCAAACTGATCAACAGCCAGATCACTCAAATACCTGGCACTCCCTTTGAGTTAAAGCCCACTCATTTATATCACTAAAAGCTAACTGTTGATGCAGCAACTTCCCAGAGTGATTTGATTGGTAAATGAGTATATTAGTATATTATTAGGAGTTCGTGAAGTTGATAGCTATAATCAACATCTAGTGCTGCGGCTGCTATAGTGTCGTTCAGAGGTGTCAAACTCAGGCCTTCTGAGCAAATTTGACCTGCAGAGCTACAATATTATCGGTCTAGAGATTATTCCAGATATCTACTAAAGCTGGCCCACCACTGGATAGCACATACACCACTAATACTATAAATCCTGGTGGTGGGTTGGGATTTCAAACAGGACCCACAAGCTGCACCTTATCTGTTGACATTCAGTAACACTCAGGGAGAAGAAGAGATACCAAGTATCTAGATTGGAAAGGATAGCTGATGTCTTTCAGGGTAAAAAAAAACTGAGCTATTTATATTTTCCTTATGCATTTCTCATTGAAGCTGTAGTATGTGGATTTCAATGGCTGGATTCCTATTGAGAGACATACTTATCATTGTTGGGATGGCATTTGTGATTAAAAACAGAAAGAGAAGCATGATATATTTTTTAATTTTATAGTATTTTATTTTACATTGGTTTTTAACCAATGCCCAATGGAATTACACTCTGCCTGTTTTCTTAGGAAAACGTTTTTTACACCTGAAAAGTAGTGACTACTTCCTAAATTGTAGACATTTTTTTTTAATTAAGGCTTTCCTGAAACTTTTTTAAAGTTTTTAATTTGCAGTCTTTTACCTATGCATTTGAGTTTGAATATCCGATTGCTTAATTGGTGTTTTGGTGATTATTTCTTCGGTGTAATAAAATTGTTTATACAATTGGAAAGCCCTTTAAGATGTTTCAAAAATATCCAAGTTTTTTTTTACAGAGAACAAACTCATGAGTTAAGCAGTGAGAATGTGAGGTCTGCTCATTTAATATTTGCCAAATCTTCCCTGGTGGTGAAGTATTTTAACCATTTGATTCGGGCTTATAAGAGAAGAGAACTTATCCTTTGGTTTGACACCTCCACCAACCCAATAAAACACAGCTGTAATGCAGTTTCAGGTTACTAGACATCTCTGGATGCAGACTGCATTGAGTAACAATAGCTGCACAAAGTACTCTGAGCCCCATGTGGCTATATTAATCACAACAGGGTGGTAGATTCTCATGCATGGCCTAAACTCTCTTAGGTCACAAAAATTTAACACTAATAACTTTATAACTTTACTGTGCATGCCTACTCTATGTACCTAGATCTATTTGCCATTTCTTATACAAACCAAACATTTTAAAAGCTTTGAACAAAGTATTATACATACTGTACGACCTCTCAACATTACAGTAACCCAAACATTCAAAGGTATTCCTTTAATTTCCCTTCTATAACTATTATTGATTTATGTGACTTTACATATGGAGATCAGTTTAGTTTATCTTTCTGTTTGAAGTGTTCAGCCAGCTGGGCAGCAGTGTGCAACAACAGGTCTTGGAGGATAAATAAAATAGTTATTCTGCATCATTCTAAGCCACATATGCATTAAAATGTGTTTTTTTTCACAGATGATATATTTCTATTCGTGTGATCACCAGCTCATTTTAATTGGAAAAGTTCCTACCTTTTGTCAGAATTGTTCCTTTTTTTGCATTAATTTTCAAGCTGGATGGCAGCCTACACTTGAGCTGATGAATATCAAAACAATACTACACCTTTTTTCCAGTTTTCCAGTCAGAACAGACTATTTTTATCGGGTGTTTTACAGGGTCTTAAACTGTGACACATTTACACACATGCTTCTATATTCAGGGGTCATGACCAGCCACAGGAACAAAGAGGAAAGCAGGAATGTTCAATTGTTTTAGCCTTACATGCCCGAACAATATCAGCGAAAGCTGCAGGTAAGACTCTTTGACCTCATCTATGAATAAGTAACAAACCAAATAGGAATATAATTCACTTCCTCACATCATAGAATGTAAACGCACCATTTAAAATTTAGTTACATATTAAATGAAATGAAAATTTTCAGTCAGAGAACAACCCAAGTGTTGTTAATGTTTCCTCTTCCTGTTTCCTGCTGCTGAATCTGGAGATGAGTCAGTCTCTATTAGAGTCTCTAAAATGCACACACAACCGAAAATGGCACAAACATATAAGATAACCTTTAATGTCAGCCTTTGTGCTAAAGATGCACTCTGTATTTTTTTATTCTCTATATCCTATGCCTTTAAAATGGGGGTGTGTGTCTTTGTATTAGATCCTTTTGCAGGAAAATGGGGGTTATCTTTGTTTTTCCAGTCTCTATTTGACTTCGTTCATGCTGCTGCCTTTAGACCAGTTAAGATCTTAAAGCGGTTATTTGAATGTTTATGAACCGTGACCATCGCCGAGACTTTGTGAGAGTTGGTTTCGACTAAACTGCTCTCTGAAAACACCGGAGTGATCTTACAAGGAACAAGTTTGCTGCAAAGGCATGTCATTATCGAGCATTAGCTTTCATATCCACAGTTACTTAGGGATTTTAGAAGTTGGTGTTTTCATGTGAATCCCATTAGTAGCTAAAAAGTGGAAATTATTTTTAATTAATAGACATCTTGCAAAAATGTTACTGATTGAAACCCATTGAAAATATGTTTTTGTTCTTTAAAACTACATATTAGTAATTAGCAGTAAGTGTGCAGGAGTTTTACTGGTTGTACTTCATTAGGCTGAGATTCCTGGTGGCAGCAGACTTGAGCAAGACTTTTGTAAACCACTCCACATGAACTAGCTCATTTTTGTAAGGTCAACAGAAAAATAAGATGCAGTAAAACGTTTGAAAGGGAAGGGATAATAGAGCACTTCCATCATAGAGGAACTCTACAGCAGCCGATCAACTACTGCAAAGTAAAAAAAAACTACACACCGTGGTGTTTAAAATAATGGTACAACATGATTTCAGCATGTTTTGTTTTTTTAAGAATGAACACAATTTTCTTATATGATCTGAACTTTTTGTTCCTATTTTTCTAACTACTGTATACTGTGAGAAAGTCTTTATAAACAGACATAAAAAACACTACTTTCAACAGGGAATATGCCATTTCAAAGATTTGGTGTATTTTCTTTCAAATGCATTTAAAATTACATCCATTTAAAAAGCCAACATTACATTTTTATCTAAAGAGACCAGGGTAATGTTTGAGAGAGAGCCAAACTAGTAAATGAACGCCAGGAAAGATCAATCAGAAACATAGATATTTTCCTTCCCCACCATAAAAACAAACTGAGCAATAACTCAACTCTGTGACCAGCAGCCTAAGAAAAAGGAGACCCAGTGGCCTCCTACTGATTATTAGCAAGCTGTTGTTGTACATTGGTTAGACCCGTCAATGCTAGTGTGTCCAGCGATGTGCAGTAACCATGGACAAACTTAATGTGTTCCTAGAGGAAGCAGCTGCCATGTAACCACTGGGAGCCCATGAATTATCCACAGAGCTTCCATCACAGCAGCTTCTGCAGCAGGTTCTGACAGACAGCTTTGAGTTAAATTCAAAGCAAATTGGAGCAGAGGTTAAGTGAAGCATCACAGACGAGACATAAATAGAATAGAATAGAATAGAATAGAAGAAAGAAAGAAAGAAAGAAAGAAAGAAAGAAAGAAAGAAAGAAAGAAAGAAAGAAAGAAAGAAAGAAAGA
>JAUZNJ010034026.1:0-12902 GCA_034780135.1 Jordanella pulchra | reverse complement strand
ATGAGATGAATGGAGTCTGGTGTGCTACTGCTTGGGTGGAAAGAAAACCAGCAGCCACACGGCCCTTTCTGGATCCAGTTTGAGACCCCTGTTTTAGAATGATCCAAAGGTCAGCCCTGAACTTCAATAAAAATGTTTGTCATTTACTTTTTTAAAATTATTTCCATTTATCCAGTTTATCCCTCCTTAGCTTTCAGGGTCATGGTGGGGCTGGTGCCTACCTCCAGCAATCTATAGGCGAAAGGCAGGGTACACCCTGGACAGATCAGCATGTCATTGCAGAAAATGATTTCTGATGTCTCCACAAGAATACTTTTAGAAGGTGGCTTATACCTGCTGCATTCTAATGATGAGGAGACACAGAGAGCTACGGCACCCTAAGTACTGGAACCTTGCAACCTTTTCAGACTTGCTATGTGTTTTCTTGCTGGTAGCGTGTTAGATGTATTTAAACAGATGTCTCCTGAGAAGAGACTCCAGATAACCCCATCGCATGCCTAACAGGAAAAGACATGCTTTGGTATTCTTTTTACCTTGCACAGGTGTTTTTAATTTCTGCACTGTTATTAGCCGTGTTGTCAAAGTAAATGAAAGTTTTTAGTTCCAGCTGGTTAATAAACATACATGACAGTTTGTATGTTGTACTTATGGGTCTAAGGATTGCATAGATAAGTATATTTATGCCACAACACAAAGGCATCTTTGTCATATACTGTATGGTATTTGTGTCAGTAGGGGGTGTGGCTTTTGCATTACGGCTGTGCAACCAGTGTAAAAAGCCCACAAAGGGAAGGAGGACAGAGTATAGCAGAAGTTAGCAGAAGTTGGAAGTTGCAGATCAGAAAATAAAACCTTTATTTTTATTCATGGCATACTTGACCTACCTTAAGCTTTATACCTACAAATAAACATCTTTCAGGATTATCCATATTGAGGCACACAGCTTTAAATGTTAACAAATTAGAAGGCCGTACACACAGACGTATTATTCAGAAAAAGCATGAAGAATTTATTAAGATTAGAGAGCAGGCGTGTAAATTTTACTTAGCTGCATCATAGCATTTCTCAAAACAGCATATGTGAAACTCTGCACTTAGGAAATAGTTCCTACACCAAGTGGAGCCTTGTGCTGCACTCTACGGTCAGGAATTAAGAAGCACTGTTAGCTAATCAAATCCCTCAGTCTGCTTCCATCATTCAATCTGAATGATCCAGCACTTTTATATGTGGCTGTCAGGTGATTTATAGCTTTCGGTTTTTCTGTCCCAATATAAAAAAATGCAACAAGGTTGGTTAGTTTTCTAGGTCGGTATGCAAGCAAATTATTTAGCATTACCATACAATCTCATATGAAATATTTCAACATAGATGCTGACTGTGATTGAATGAGGGTTTTATTCCCTTGTAACCTAAAACGTATAAGTCACAGCAGTGATCTCATGTCCTGAACACAATTTGATCAAATGAAAATGTTGCATACAGACATGTTTTAGGATGTGATCATTTTTATCCTTTGGCCTTTTCGAATTTAAAAGCAGAATTAAAATAATGAATATTATTTTGAACCTAACCTTTATTCTAAAACCGTTGCCTTTTTCTGGGCCCAGCTGAGTATATGATTAAACTGAGGAACTTTGCATGAACAGTGTGACTTTGCAGCTCTTTAACCACATCCTGTTACCTATGAAGTGTCTGAGCTTCAACAAATTCACAACCAAGTTGCTTTAACAATCAGCGACACTGATGATGCTCACTATGTGAAAAGAGTTTAAACAAGAAATGCTTTTACTGCCTTCAATGGTGTAAAAAACTGTTGTCAATTTAGATGTCTGTAAATTCTCTACCACACTGCTGCTTTTTTCAGAAAGGCAACTTTTTGAATTCAAATGTTTAAGACGTTAGTTAGCAAGTTTGCTTTCACACATATACAGACATATTTTTTCTTTAAAACCAAAGAAATAAAATCAATGTTTTTCTTTATTATATATATGCGACACACCTTTTGAGACAAACAAGCTAATGTGAAAGCCTCCTGTTCTCTAATGCTTGCTTGTACTTTAACTACCCTCCACCTTTCAACTAAGCAAAGCTGCAAACCAATAATATTCCACTTCCCACTCCCTCCTCTCACTTCCTGTTTCAACTTGATTGCACCCCCATATGATCGTTAGTTTCATGCAAGCTTAAAACCCTCAGTATGTCCTGTTTCCTGCATGCTACTGTTCACTTCTACTTTAGTGTCTTGCACATATAAGGCTGTTAGCATTTAACACTTTAGGTCCTGTCGCATATCTTCACAGAGGACAGAGCTGCCACACACTGAGCTCACTGATGTTCAGGCAGTCCTAACAGATTTAAAGATTAAAGTTTAGTTCCTCTTTTATTTATTTATTTTTCATATGCAGATACTTATATTTATGGCATACTGTGACAGTAGTTCAGTATTTTTTGTTACTCATTTCAGTAAGTAAAATTAATGTATTATATAAATTCATTGCATTGAGTAAAATAACCCCCTACTTCTTTTAATTTTGACGATTACAACTTTAAAAAAAGCATCTGTCTATATATATATATATATTGAATTGTTGATGCTTCCATACATCTTAATTGTATCAATTTAAATCTGACACAGAATGCATCTGATCTAAACCTTGGTTGATCAGAAACTCAAAATCTCTGTGTACATAGACACCAAAAAAAAAACATATCATGACATGTGTATACATATACCAAGGATTCGATTTGATTAAATCACTTAAGCATGGTGAAATGGTGGAGTTGTCTAATTTTCCAGAAACACTTTAGTCATACAAGAAACTGCCTGTTTTGTAAACAAACCTGCAATTCTCCACTCATCTCCAAGTCTAGCTACCATTTGTGCCTCCCCTCACATTTCCTTTTCTTCAGTTCTACAGTCATGTCTGCTAATGTAGTGTAATAGAGATTTTTTCAATTCTGGACCGTTGTCTCCTTTTTGTACCCATATTTTTGTTTTTGGTAGTCTTTTTAGTTAAGGGCTTAGCAGCAGTTAAAGGCTACTCAGCAGTAACCTATGCTAAGACACTCCTTCACTACAGGAGTAGAGGGCAGGACAGCCTGTTCATCCACAGATTACATTTAGGGCCACCTCCTCCACCATGGACCAGGAGACAGTGGTAGGAAGTATAAAGAAAAATGCCACGCTGTGGTTGCACACATGCACAGTGGATATTATTTTACACCAAAAGAGTGTTTACATGGATGTCAATTGGAATGGCAATCTACAAAAACTACCTCTCTTTCATGATGAAAGTTTCTGATCGGACATGATCGGATTAGAATATTCAGTCTGATATGTACATGAGATAGTTTTGATCTGATCAGGCCTAATATTTGAGTCCTTTGTGAGCTATTGACAGCTGGAGATGTGGCTTAAAAGGCACACCTAAAGATTTCTAGACAAAATAAGTGGATATTCTAGTTTAACAACACTTTACTTTTCTCTATATGAAATTTGCTTGTGCTGTTTCCTAGCGGTTTTGTTTTTTGTGTTTCTAGGGAAATATATGTATCTCTGATCAACTGCTTTTGTGTGTGTGGTCAGCCGATTCAGATCTATATTAAACGCAGTGCACCTGCTTACATGCAATTAGGAAACCTGAAATGTCCTTTATCTTTTCTTTGGCTCACAGCTTTCAGTTTGACCCGCTCATCCCATTGTATTCACAAAAATATCTGTAAATGCTCTTGAGCTGAGCTTTCCCACACATTTGGGTGTGTGGCCAGCTTATTCTCTACACTGCCTACTTTATTCACTTTTTTCAATAGAGTTGTCGGTCAGTAAATCATAGCACAACACTCTGTTCATTGAACCTAAATCCATCCAAGGATATTTGTGGGGAGCCTCTTCAGGAATGGACTGAGGCTATTTTCAGAGTATGAAAATACACTATGTACAGATAAATCTTGCAAATTTGTTATAAGCTCTGAACAAAGAAGAAAAAGAAGTGTGCCGATTCCAGTACTCTATATGCAAAATAAGTGCATATGGTTGTTGCTGGTCAAATTTGGGACTGAAACCTTCTAAAAAGGACCAAAATAAACTCAATATACAAACATAGTGAATGGCTAGTGCCAGTGAGGAACCTCACAAGCTCACAAGTATTTTTAAAGGTGGTACTAAACAAAACAATCTACTTAATGTTTTGTTATAAATTAAATTGAATATTATAAATGGATGAGGTTGCAAGTTGCTTTTAGTTTTCTATGTATTGGTCCTGAACTTGCAAGAAGAATGGATAGGGATGACATGGATAAACTAATAGGCAGAAATACTCTTTATGTTTTTGAGCTTTTAATTAAACTTTGGGAATTGAGTAACAACAATGTTAGGCCTTTTTTGCAATACTTGATTAATTTAGATGTATCTGTACAGTTAAAACTTTATATTTACAACACTGTCCAAAAACACATATGACCTTATTTGCCTTTCTGTTTGAAGTAAAACAGACAAAACATTTTTCTTCAGTTAATTTTCCCTAAATTGGCTTCATTCTGCACCAGAATGTAATAAGTTTAAATAGTGTTACACCCTTCCCTTTCAATGGTACCAAGATCCCACTAAAAGAAAAAGAAGCTGTTACCCAAAAGTACACAGAAAAAGCAAAATTATAGTTTGCAAATGTAGTTGGAGGTAAAGACCTTTATTTTTGAGACTAAAATTAGAGTGTCTGGCTATAATGGCCATCCTTAAATGTGGAGAAAAACAGGGATCCACTTGACTCTAAGGTATGGAGGTGGCTGCACTGTGATGAGGGGTGTTTTGGTGCTTAAGGGGCTGATAAACCCTAAACACATTGCTTAAATTGCCTTAAGTTTGTGTTTTAATATGTCATTCAAATGGAAAATTAAACAAACTGACATGAAGTGGTTTACAACAACAGTCAGTGTTTAGCAGCTGCTGTCACAAAGCCCTGATCTCAGTCCCATAGAAAATCTATGGACAGAACTGAAAAGGTAATAAGCAACATGGCTTAATATGATTCAGTTACACTATTTGTGTGCAGAGTAATATACTAAATGCTTATGGAGGAACACTCAAGACATTTGACCCAAGCCATATACTTCAAAGACAATGGAATAAAACATCAAAGAAGAAAATGTAAAATTCAAACTTTGAAAAAAAAGGAAGACAAAAAACTTTCTAGCTAATAACTGACACAGAGATATGCTGATGTACAAAAATATCCATAAATGGTTCTGAAATATTGATGTACAATTCTGAGTTGGTCTCATACCATCAAGGTATAAACATCATTAGTGATTTACTTTAGTTTTGCAAATCAGTAAAATCAATCTTATACAGTATTGCCCTTTATTTATACTGCCTTTTGTTGATTTGTTGTGATTGTATTTTGTTTAAATGAGTCATGTGTATTCTTTAACTATAGGCTCTTTTACCTCATGAGAAAGTTCAGACACAGTCTTGATTAAGTTTATTTTCCACAGCAGTAGGGAATGTGTCAAGTTAACATTTGTCATTTATGTTTGCTTCAAATTAAGAACTACACATATAAATGTTAAACATCAGAACATGTTCTGGAGGTTGGATTGGAAATCAAAATGGAGGAATTTAAATTTATTTCTACATGTAAGCATCAAAACGTATTAGATTTGAACTAAATTTAAAATGAAGTACCTTCAAGAGTACGCTGCTTGCTGATATATTTTCTGGGCTTTATTTTAACAATGAAGTAATCTCAGGGCGCTTAACAAAAAATCTGGATCAGAGAATGTCATGTAGAATACAGTTTGGTTTAGATTATAAGAATATGGATCTAATTAATTCCATTCGAATCTAATCATCAATCATTGATGGTAAATATCTGATATATGGTCAGCCTTCGATCCAATTTACATGCAGTCCAATCACTCAAAGTCAGCCAAGTTCAAAGTAACATAATCTGGACATCCACAGCCACTTCTGATTCAGGGTAATCTGGCTGATCACAAAAACATCACAGCAACAATCCTATAAACAGACTGCAAAACAAAGTAAGAAATGGATTAATACATGTCCTGAAAGATGGATATAGATTAAAAATATATAGTTTGAAATTAACATGACTTGGCGACTTGGTTAAAATTTGAGGTCAGAACAGCAGTATGTTATTGTGTGACAGGAGTGAAGTCTGTCTGCTACCATGGAAACAGAAAAATTAAAGACCTTTTTGTAGTATTATGGCTAAGAGTCAGAAATGGCCATAGCCTCAAAGATGAGTCATGCAGTACTGCTGTCAAAAGCTGTTCTATCTCTTCCTCCCACATTTAAAAATAATGAACTTTAACCTGTGTTTAGCCTTTTCAGCATGACCTTTTTTTTTGTTTTACAAGCTACACAAAAAGAAATGTGTCAAAACAGGAACTATACTCTTAGCACAAAATGGAAGTTAATATAATCTTCTCTGCGGTGTATTTGTGTAGCGTCTCAAATGTTAATATCCAAAATATCCCATTTTCTCTGGACAGTTTTGTGCATTTTAATAAGCCCTTTTTGGGTGGTACACCTGGTTGAATTTCTCAAATCACGTACTGTATGCAGTCAAAGCATTTTTATTTAATTGAGCTTCATTCCCACACAGAAGCTGCAGAGCCAGTTAAGAGTGGCAGATGGAACTTGGTGCACGTTGCCAATTGCAAGGCAATCAGTGGCTCATTTTAAACAAAAAAAGCTTTTCTTTGCACTAGCGTTGGTCTATATGGATTACTGAATATAGAATAAAAGATGGTTCTTGCATCATGTACACACAGGATTTATCTTGGTCAGTTTGAAAACATGGAACAGCAATGACTCAGACCTGCCAACACAGTTGTGCACTATTGGAATGCAGTACATTTTAGTCTTGCTGAAGCAGATATTTACTTTCCAAAACTAAACATGGCCTCTGAAGGCTTCATTTTTAAATTTCAACCCATTTAATATCTCACACTCCAAACATTTAAATTCACATACTGGAGACAAGCCAGCAAAATGTTTGGTCTTCCTATTGTCCAGTTTCTTGAATATAGGTCATTTGTTATGCACAAGTAATGACTTTTTTTTTTTTTTTTTTTTTTTTAAAGTCATTTTGTGGCTTGTTATTGAAAGCTTTAAGTTCCCTAGTCCTGGGAACTAGGACCACAATTTAACCTTTACGGCAAACATTTGAAATATTGGCACATCCTGTGCCATTTTTAAAGTGCCTAGACTTAAGCCTGATATTTCACCCACCTTTAAGACATTACCAATTCTTAAGCATTTCAATACCAGTTTGATGTAGCTCAGCATTCAGACTTTATGTCCAAATAAGGAAGTTTCCATTCAAACAGACTTTGACGCCATGTTTTTTTTTTTCCCTCAAGTTTGTTTTTAATTAACATTCTGAACACCGTGCATTCCAGGTTTACAAGAGACACCTTGCTTAGTGAGCATTCAAGACTGGCCAGAGCAGGCCACAAGCAAGTCCATCATTCCACAGCAGGAATTCAAGAAATTGATCCCACACCAAAGGGAAGCCACATCTGGAGGAATTTGTTGCCATTGCTGTAGAATGTGCAGTACATAGACGGGTCTTCATGATGACTCTGCCTTCTCCTGTTCAATTGCTAGGAGAAAACGAATCCGAGTTAGACACATTAAATAGCAGATGCATTTTAAGCCGCCATGCCTAAAACGTACTTTCTTTGGTTGGAAGTGGATTCTTCTCTTGGGTCTCCGTCTTCTTCAGCTTGGTTTTGTCAAAGGTTGTAACCTCAGTAACATCAGGTTTGTCAGACATGATTGTAGGACCTAAACAGAAAACCAGCTCGGAAATTTCAAAAAGATTTCAGCAGTGATCGACACCAAAACAGAGCATTTTGAAACTTTACATTTTTAAACGTTGTTAGTTAGAGAGAAATTTTGGAAACTACAAACATAACCTCAAGGATTATAACAAAAGAGCACTTACCAAGCTTGAGAGCACAGAGAACACACCGGAAGATTGTCTCAAAGAAGCAGGGGCAGAGTAACAATGCGCGGCGCCATCATCCATTAAATACTGCCCAATATGTTAATAAGCGTCTGACGTCATGCTTGTTTTAAGTTGGTAAACCAGCAATATTCCATTAAATCAATATAAACTTTATATTTTGGGTTGATTTAAAATCAAACTTCTGCCATATTTATATTGAAATATTTGTTTGGACAAATAAGGACATTTTCTGACTACATATAAGCACAATTAATTAAACACCACCAACTGCATCTCATTAGCCTGCATGATTAAAATGAGTCCGGTAAATTACTCTTGTTGTCTCATAAGGTTGTGCGGAACAAATAAGTGACACTAGATGGTTCCTCGTGCACAAAAGACGGTGGTATATTTGAAATGTTTTTAATCCAGAGGGTTTTGGGTGGAATGATGCGTTTTTAAATGTTTACTTCTTGCGACTCCGTGTGGCCTAACACGGTAATGCTGCGAGGAATAGGATGTCCAAATTGAAGCACAGTTAAGTCAAGAAACATCTCTTTTTTTTTTTTTTTTTAGTTTTGACAGCTGGAAAAACACGGACTCTGGTGAGGAATTTTAGTTATTTATGATTTATTTTAAAAGTTTTCGATTTACAGATTGTAAGGAAATTAAATAATTTCAATTAACACAAATTATACATTATTTGTTATGTCATAGTTTTATTTATCAGATTTACACTGCATACAGTTCATAGATTATTTTTACCTTCCTATGAAAACCCAAACTATCACAATCCAAAAAGTGTAACAGCATTTGAATAAATATTAGTGTAACATAATTTGATATACATTTATTAAACAAATAAACATAGGACTTTTCATCAAATAAGATACAGTTCATACTAACGAAGGTCCCAAATATTTCCTGAGTGACAGATAACCATGAAATAATTTATAGTACATTTAATTAATGATATACTTATTCATTCAACCTGTTTACTGTTTGGGTTGTGACACTTATTGTGTATGATAACCACCCCTTTCACTTGCTGGTGAAAAAAATAACTTATTTGCATTGTTTTTTTCAAAAAAAAAAATATATGTGTTTCCTAACCACTTGTGCTTCAAAGAATCCCAGATTCTATGGTTTATTTTGAAACACAAACATCCTAAGAAATTCCTAAATGTCCTATGCTTAGTTCAATGACTATTAACCCGCCCCTTAACTGCTGGTGAAGAACTTTTTATAAGTCTTGCCATACATGATCCGATTATCCACTCTTACAACATTTCTCAAGTTCTGCCAGAACCAGGGTTCCGCAGCTGCTGTTCTAGGCCACTCAACAACACTTTTCTCACACAACCTTCTCCTGAGGCGCAGGAAGTGAGAATGCTGCAGAACAGGTTCCAACATCAACAACACAATTACATCCACATTTTCATCAAGCAATCTCTGGTGGGCCAGATACATTGCCAGTTTGAACACCCCAGTCTTAACGTAACCCTTTGTCAGGACAAATAGGGTTTTGCGACTATTTTTGATGCTCTGTGTTAGGTTATCCACTAGAGGGACTCCTGGGAGCCAGTCCCTCTCCTCCAAGCACAAAGGAAGAAGCTTCTCGCCTTCTTCTTCTAATTTCACTCGTAGATTCATCATTACCCAATCAGAGACACGCGGATCTTTGGTGTCATAGGTTACAAAGATGTCATAAACATTTTCCTGTGAGTACAAGGATCTGTATCCCTTCAGTTTAGCCTTGATATAGTGCATTACATAGGTAGCATCCCAGTAGAACATGTGAGCAACAGTTGCCACAAAAATAAAGAAAATAAGGAAAAAGGATGTGAGAATGTACATTTTGAATGCCTCGTCGTCATTTACACATTGGTCAATATTGAAATAAATCAGTGGTTGGTTCCTGGCCTTTTCTGGTGTCTCACATCTCACCTCAGTTGTCAGTCTAGGAATTGTCATCTCTCTTTTTCCGATCCATATGATAAAATCCAAAGAATCACATGTACATTGAAACGGATTAACCTGCAAAAATAAAGTCTTTAGATTCTCAGGCTTTGGTTGGAAAGTGGACTGATTGATGATAGTCAGTTTGTTGGAGCTGAGGCTCAGGGTTTCAAGGCTCTTCATGCCATTAAAGAAGGATTTTCCCAAGTGAAAAATGTGATTGTGAGTCAGATCAAGAAAAATCAAAGAAAGGCTAGTTGCTTTTTTAACACCTGCTATATTGGACAAGGAATTATGGCTTAAGTCTAAGATTTTAAGCCGAGGGAAATAAGATAGGCTGTCCCATAAAAAATTAGTCATTTTGTTGTGACTGATGCGTAGTTCCGTTAGGTTCCGAGGAAGCTTTTCATAAACATCAACAGGGATAGTTTTAATGTTATTAAAGGACATATCTAAAACTGACAAATTCTTTAGGTTAGTAAAAAGAGTCTTATAAGAGTCCTCTCCTTCTTTCCAAAGGGTTCCAAGCTGGTTATTTGTAAACTGTAGTTCTGCTAAAGAACTGCTGTGCATCTGTTTTGTTGTTAAAGTGTAAATGGAATTATGGCTCATATTAAGTACTCTCAGGACAGGTAAGTTTTTTAGGAAGTTCAAATTGTGTGTTATCCCATAAGATTTAAAGTAGTGTGAATTCCAACTGAGGTCTAACACTTCAAGTTTCTTCAGTTCCTGGAAGGCATAATCATAAGCCAGATCAATCTTATTAAAAGACAAGTCTAAGTAGGTCAAATTAGGCAGTAATGAGAACTCTGTGCCATTTAGTGCAGAAGAGAATCCATTCCCAGATAGATTCAGACATGAAATATCTCCATAACCTTCAAACTGCTTTTGAGAAATGAAGAACAAATTATTTGAACTAAGTATAAGAACTCGTCCGGAGTCAAAGCACTGTTGCTTTATAAGGCCGTGAGATAACTCAAATGAAAAGTCTTTGGGTGGAAGATTTAAAAAAGAAGAAACGGAAATACCTGCTTGTTGAGTGTATCCATTTACTGAGTTAGAGTGGTTTGTATTTGGAGTCGGATAAAGCCTGTTTTCTGCTAAATAAATCATCTTCAAATGATTAAATTTGGTAAAGACAGTGTAATCAGCCTGAATAATAAAGTTAGTCCCCAAATTTAAGGCTGATAGATTTTTAAGTCCATAAAGACTCTTGAGTGTGTCTGGTCCAATGTTCTGGAACACCAAGCCCCCCATATGCAACGTCCTTAATGACTGAAGTTTTGAAAACTCATTTGAAAGAATAATGGTTTTAGGATACATTTTTAAAGCATAGTTAAAAGAAAAGTCCATCCATTCAAGCCTTGGGAGGTATTGCAGGAATTTAGCCTCTCCAGTGACTTCATTCAGTAAGAAGTTAAATGAAAGAAACAGATGTCTTAGCTTCTTTAGGTTCTTAAACCACAATGGATTGAGATATTCCAGAGAGTTTCCTCCCAGGTTGAGTTCCTCTAGTTGTGACAGATTTTCAAATGCATCAGAATCAATTGTAAGTGAACGTTTAGGGCATGGTATACATGGAAATGGAGCGGTTTCACATCTGGGGCAGTTTCCTTGTATTTTAAGGATTTTTAAGCCAGGCAAACCAAAGAAATCTTCCTTTGATATGTGCTGTATTTTATTACAACTAACATTAAGCATTTTCAAAGACTCCGGTAGTCCTTTTGGAACGTGGCTTAAGTTGTTATAAGACAGATCCAGATCTTGCAGTTTGGACATGTGGGTTAAACTGTTTTCTGGGATTTTCACAGATTTTCCACATGGATTCCAGTAGTAGCAGTTATTGGATAACCAGAGTTGTTTCAGATTTGGTAAACCCGCAAAGCTGAGGTTTCTCAGAAATGTAATGTTGTTGTTGTTCAGCTCAAGGATTTCCACACTGTCAGGGAGGTTTTTTGGAACTTCATCAAAACCATTACCAGCCATCCTCAACTCATGCAGTTTTGTCAGGTTCTTGAGATTTGCCTTAAAGATCACTTCCTTCTTCAGGTTTGCCCAGTTGAGATTAAGCCAAGTCAAATTCAGCAGACCTGAAAATGCATCAGCTTTAATGGTCTTCAATGAGTTTTCCGATAAATCAAGGGCAGTAACATTACTAGTTATCCCTTCAGGTACCTTCTCCAGAGCCCGACCACTACAGTCAAATACGACTGAAGAAGTATTAGAGGCTGTCACATCACACAGGAAGGGAGCTGTCCAGCGAGATTTGCAGGCAGAAGGTTGGATCTCCAGATTGCAGTATAGACCAAGGAGAAGCAGATGAATCCAGCACTTTGCTGTCTGAAAAGAATAATATAGGGAATCATATTAATGAACTAAAGCTTGTTTAAAACCTGTATAAAATATGGTAAATGAATAGATGCACCCATGTTGCAATCAACTGCTAGGTTTTGACTTGATTGCCTCTTTTCTGGTACCATTAAAAATAATTGTGTTCCACAGTAATAGTTAGATATCAATAAATTGGGATGTAATCAATAAGTTATTGTATTTTTGGAAAATCTTATTTCCTCCCATTTTTATTTTAATGTATCCTGTTTGGGTGTTTCAGGTATACAATGAATAGCAGATGTTTGCCTACATTTAGCAGGGCAGTTTTGTCCTACAAAAATGTTCATAAACAGACAGTATTCTAGTTGTATGAGTGACTTTACTGAACGCACACTGAATCAGGCATCAGAGTAGGTACCTCACATTGTATCATAACAACCTGTGTTGGTGAGAGTTTGATTAACAGTATGTTTGTGTCTATTTTAGAAGTCAAGATCAGAATGGAAACTCATCAATGGAGTAATACACACAATGGCATCTTTTAAACATACACTTTACATCTCTGTTTATATAAATATATATATAAATATGTTGATCTCTCTCTCTCTCTCTTTCTCTCTCTTTTCACTGTCTATATAT